>RJWH01000971.1:0-143625 GCA_004363575.1 Solenodon paradoxus
CATGCCCCAGTCTTTAAAGGAGTACACAGGGGACTGAAGGCAATCCTGCTCCATGGCTGAGGAGGCAGAGGGAGCAAGAACAGCACCTATCAACCAAAGGAGCTGCAGTTACTGCATGAAAGTACAAGAGGACCAGCCTGTGAGGCCCCTGACCCGTGTGCTGGAGAGCTGTGGGCTGCACAGAACTCACAGGGTCTGTGTGGATTGGAGAACTTGCTACTGGTGGCACGCAAGACAAGAATTGCCTCTCACACCCACAGAAGCCAGTGGACACCACGAAAACAGCATTCATGGAAAAGAAAATATGGAAAAACACTCCCTGACCTCAACCTCATGGAGATCCTTGGGGAAAGAACAGCTACAGCAGAAGTAGCCAAAGTAAAACTAAATAATTGGGGCTACATCAAACTACAAAACCTCTGCACAGCATAAGAAACTGCCACTAAAACAAAAAGGCAAACCACTGAATTCGAGAAAATCTTCACACAACATACATTGGATAAGAGCTTAATCTCCATACTATATAAAGATCTAAGATGTCTGAACACACACACACACAAAAGATTAAAAAATGTACAGAAGAACTGAACAGACACCTATGCAAAAAAGACACACACATGGCCTACAGACACGTGAAAAAATGTTCTATATCATTAATCATCAGAGAAATGCAATTAAAAACCACAATGAGATATAACCTCGCTACTGAGAATGACCTATATACAAAAATCTAGAACTAACAGTATTGGAGGGGTGTGGAGAAAAAGGAATCCTGTTTCACTGTTGGTGGGAATATCAGTTAGTGCAACCTCTCTGGAAAAAAGTATGGAGATTCCTCAAAACATAAAGATGAAACCACCATTTGATCCAGCAATCCCACTTCTAGATACACACAGAGAATACAAAATCTTTAATTAGGAAAAATATCTGCACCCCTCTGTTCACAGCAGCATAGTTCACAATAGCCAGAACATGGAAACAACCTAAATCCAGATGACTGAATAAAGAAGCAGTGGTGTATATATGCAACAGAATTCTATGCAGCTACTAAAAAAAATGAAATTGTGCCCATCGCAACTACTTGGCTAGAACTCATAGGGATCACGTTAAGCAACATAAGTCAGAAAGAAAAAGAGAAATACAGGGTGGTTTCACTCATGTGTAATATAGTGAAATGAAACAGTTAATCACCAGCAAAACCCCACAGGTCACAGGATGATGACTGCCAAGGGGATGAGAGGCTGCAGGAAAGGAGAGCGGGAACCAGGTGGCGGTAAAGGACACGAACTCTGGCAGCAGGTGTGGTGCATAATACCCATAGACTGAAACTAGTTCATCATCTTAAAATGAGTATGGCTTTGTAAACAAAAGAAATATAATAAAGCATTATAAAAAAAAGAAATGAACAACAAATAAATAAAAACGCTTATTCATCCTGTCTCTTGGCATTTTTAAAATGCCAGAGAGATACCCATCTTCATACTCTTTTCTAGAATCTGGTCCTTGATTTGTCAATTTTATTGCATCTTACTCTAATTTATTGATTTTTATTTTATTTTTATTGAGTTGTGCATTTTCTAGAAAGTTTTTTTTTTATTGTTCTTTGCCTCCATAATGGAATTAGAGTATATTTTATTAGTTTTTAAAATATTTAAGAGTAACTTATAAACAGATGTTATAGAGATAGCTTGACACCAATTTTTAAAAAAATCTTTAAGGTTAATTTCGTTCTCATGTTCAGTCAACATTAAAAAATTTAAATGTTGGAGCATTTTGCTTAAAGTTTTTGTTATTTAATTTTAATTCCATTGTTTTTATAATTATTAAGTGGGTTGTTATTTAGTATAAAGTATTTGTTTTTTTATATTATAATTAGTAAGTTGTGGTTTATGTAGTTTCTACTTTGGGGATGACTGAGATTCTTTTTTTTAAATATTGGATATGATCTCTGGTGTAAAGCATCAAAAAAGTACATTTTCTGTAGCTATTTTTATAGTTATATATTTGCTACTTACCTGTTAATGAAACAATCAATACTAAAATTCTCCATGTTTTAAACTTTTTATCTTAGTATCTCACAGACTAAAATTGTTGTTTTGGACTTCCACTATAATTATATTATCAATTTCTCCTGGGAATTCTAAAAGTTCTTCCTCTATACTGTTCAATGTTTTATTATTCATTGTAGAAATCTATATCCTTTGTGAATTGTTAACTTTAACATAAAATAACACTCTAGGGATCTTTTTATGCCTTGATCTTTCCATTATCCTTTTTAAAAAGTTTTATCATTTCTTTTGTTACACTGCTATATACATTTTAGGATATTGAAATGGCACCCCAGTCTGTGTTTATTTCACACCGCACCCACCACCAGACTTCTGGAGTCATTTACTACTGCCTTGTTCTCTTCTCTCTTGTCTGATACTAATGCTGCTATATCTGCTTTCTGCATTTTAATTTGACTGATATAGCTGTTTTTCTTTTCTGTAATTCTTCCACAAATTTATTGAGGTATACCTGACAAAAATGAAATTATTAAGCATTTTTAAAGTGTACAATGTGATTTGATACACACATTCACTGAAAAAAGATTTCTTCCATCGAGTTAATTAACACTTCCATCACCTGGCACTTACCTTTTCTTTTTTTTTGGTAAGAACATTTTACCATCTTACCAGTTTCAGTTGTCCAATACAGTATTAGCAACTATAGTCACCATGTTATACGTTAATTCCTTGGATCTTATTATCTTATAACTGGAAATATGGACCCTTTAGCCAACCTCTCCTTATTTTCTCCCCTAGCAACCTGTCCTTTCTGTGGTTTTGGTTTCAAACTTATCTACTTGAAAATCATTTCTATTCTAGTTTGCTTTTGTGTCTTGAACCCTGCCTGAGACGTTACTCTTTAATAGTTCATATTACTTTTTATAGTTGATTTTGTCTTACTTTAGTTCTCTTAAAATTCCTTACTGTCACTTTTCTTTTCCTTCTTGATTTCATTTTCCTGTAAGTGCACTGGAAGTTGTAGATTTCAGGGTTAAATCAAAACTGCACTGAAGCATTTCATTCAGTTAAATATGAATCAATGTTATCTAGTCGGTAGGCAAATACCAAGGCTGGGAACGTGAAAACGGCCTGCAGTCTCCTCTCTAAGTTACCACAAAAGCTCCTCAAAGTACCAAAGATAGTCTTCTTACTCAGCTGCACCTCTTTTGCCTTCCTTCCACTCAGTCTGTTTTGCTCTATGTGCCTGGTAACATAGTGTAGTTATTATTTTAAAGTCATATTAAAAAAAAATTAAACCTACCCACGGGTTATAAGAACAGGCAAAGGATCTCCACATATACTTAATTGAATTAACCAACTGCTAATGTTTTTCGCAGTGTGTGTGTGTGTGTGTGTGTGTGTGTGCGCGCGCGCACGCTGAATAATTTGGCATGTGCTAATTATAATGACACTGTCCCTAAATACTTTAGAACCAATTTCCTAAAAAGGACATTCTTTTCTAGAACTACAGCATAATGATCAAATAATGGAAATTTAATTTTGATAGATTGTTGTTATTTAATATACAGCCTATATTGAATGTTACTAATCTTCCCAATGATGCCCTTTAGAGAAAACTAAATATTTTTTCTCTTGGCTGGCATCTCTTTAGTCAACTGATTAAAGTTAGCATCATTAGCAGTGAGACAAATCCATATCACATGACTCTTGATAGGGCACAGCACCACCTTAGTGGTGTTCCTGCGCAAACTGACTAACCTGAATCATGAGGAAACATCAGAGCAACCCAGAGTGAATGAAATTCCACAAAGTAACTGGCCTATACACTTCAAAAAAAGTCAAAGTTAAAAAACATAAACAGAGAGAAACTAGTCCACATTGAAGGAGATATTAAGGAGCTGACAGCTGAGTGCAATGTATAACCCTGGATGGCACTGGAGCAAAATAGCATTAAGGCAGGGATTAGAAAACTAATTCTATAAAGAGCCAGATAATTAATATTTGAGGTTTCATGGACCATATGGTCTCTGTTGCAACTACTCAACTCTGTGGTTGTAATGCAAAAGCAGTCTCAGACAACATGTAAACAAATGGGCATGGTTTGTTCCAATAAAACTTTACTTATGAAAACAGATGGCGAATGGTGGTAGTTTGCAAAACCCTACTCCAAAGGGCATTATTGGGGCAATGGACAGAATTTGAATATGAACAGTTAGATTTTTATTTTATCAGTGTTATTTTCGTAGTGCTGGTTTCATAATAGAATGCCCATCTTGGAACATTTTATATATATCTATATATATATATATGATAGTTTATATTCTATGTATAATATATATGCATATGCACATAATCATACACATAGAGATATAGAAGGAATATTATGTATGTGTAGGTAGGTAGATAGAGCTTTATCCAATCTGTATCTTTTCTTTTTATCATCCAGGTTCTAATCCAGGGTTTTATTCAGTCTTCTTTAAAAGAGAATATTTTTCCTCTTTTTTCCCCTTCCATGCATTTGACATTTCTGAAGTGAAGTTATTGGGTTTTTTGTTTATTTGTTGTAGACTATCTCTGAATCCTTTGTCTCAGAACTATATTCATGCCATTCATTTATAGAACTTTTTTAAAAGTGGTTTTCTATCCTACTCAGCACATCACATCTAGAGCTACATAATGCCAATTTATTCCATTACTGGTAAGGTTAACATTAATTACTGGGTAAACACAGGGTTCTCCAGATTTCACTACTCTAAAGGTAATTTTGTTCATTATTCTTAATTTATTATTTTCAATTTTTTTCAAACAGCCTTCATAGTGAGATCTAAAAATCTTCTCTACATAGGAGCCATCACCTTTTGCATTTTATAACTTACAAAAAAGGACCATCTGCGTTGTATTGGTGACCTTTGAACTCAATAGATGCTTGTGAAATCTTGAAAGAGTTGACATTTGTTTCTGCCACATTCAGAATTCTTTCCATTATATTTGCACAGAACAGGGCTATGCACAGGCTGGGCCACTTAATCATGTGGGTGGGCCCCTTGCAGAGGCCCAGGATGTTTAAGAACACACTCTTCTATTTAAAGGTTATTGTGTGAAAACCAAATAACTACCACAGCTGGGTGTGAGGTGGTGGCTTTGATTCATAGGCCTTTCAGGGTTGCTATGATTTGCATTACTATAGCTGGAAGGTTTTATTAAAAGTTATACATTATAATAACCTAGATTTTTTAAAAAGATGAATAAGGGTCTTAAGATACTGATGTAACAGCTACACAGCTAATTAAGAGCTCAGAAAATCAAAAATACAAGTTTAAGGAAGACTTTGAATGTTTCAAATGATTTCTAAAACTGAAAAGGGTCAGGTATAGTTGTAAATGCAGCCCCTGAAAATGACTTGCTTTTTTTGAGCTGCGCCCCTCAGGGGAATGACCCTGAGGACTTTTACTGGGGGAGACCCCAGGCACATGAGCACCTGTCATCAGATCAGCTCTAACAACTGGGCATCCTGGCACAGTGGTGGGCATGTGATAGGCGTCTCGTGAAATGAGTAAGTGAGTTAAAAGAAGATAAGGAGTGGAAATCTTGACTCCAAATAGAGCAATGGGGCCAGTGGAATGGGGCATGAGGCAACATGACATGCTCACCTGTAATGGAAAATGCCAAACACCTTACAAAGTCAGTGGATTAAGAGCAATTTCAAGCTTGATGCCTGGGCTTGAAGTGGGAAATCATTTGGGCTTCTTTCACCTTGATGGATAGGCCCTTCTAGTATATTTTGGCTTTGAAAACAAATACACCCAGAAGAATGAAAGGGAGGCAACAGCTGAAAGAGAATAAACTCCAAAGTCGCTGTCCTCCCAATTATCTTCTGAAGAGATAAAGATTTATTGAAGAATGTTTGTTCTGGATGATCAATGGTTTCCTGTTCGACTCTGGGTACCCAGCAGAAAATTTTCATTTTCTATGGTGAGTGGAGGACAACGATTTATCTCTCTTTTCAGGGGCTATGCTTGACTGGAGGTGCAGAGAGTGAGCACACTTAACATGGGTTCTTCCATCACTATCTTCATAGAAAGGGATTTGATAAATGTATCATAGGAAAATACCCAACAGTGCATTTGCTTCCTATAGGACGTTTGATGGTCATTCCTTTCAGAGTTGGGTCAGCCGAAGTCTTGGGCACAGGTGAGTGTGGGACTAAGAAGGTGTACTGAGTTACTGCCATGGCACTCAGTACTTGTCAGGTTCTGAAATCTGTGGAGCAGAATCAGATCCGAGCACCACTTAACCTGAGAAACCCAGAGCCATTCCAGCAAGAGCCAGAAAACCAAAGCTGGAGCTGGAGCTGAGTTGTGAGACCCAGGGAAGATGGAGAAAAACTGCTCCTTTTGCTTTCAACAGCTGAGCCTATAAAGAGTGGCTGCTATCCCAAGAGCACTGCTTATTCCCAAAATGCCCACTCTGTTTCCTGAAGCCCACAGAAGCTCAACTCAAATTTGGGCAGCCATCCCTGCTATGGGTCTGAAAGGAATTAGAAAGTTTTGGCAAAAACGGTGGGAAAGAGATTTTCCAGCTTGATGTTCCTGAAGGTAATGGGGATTCATACTCCCCAGGAACTCTGTGCCTCTTCCTCCTGTCTACCTGCCCTCCTTAGTTATGAGTCCCTTCCTCAGGGACCCTACCGCTCTGTACAAACTTCCCTGGGTAGCTTCAGCTGTTTGCCATTCCATCTGCTTCTAACCCAATTTTCCATCTGAGTTAACAAGACCAAGTGAGGTGAAACAATTTGACCTTGATCCCCAGTGAGCCTGTGAATGACTTTGTATTTAGAACTCACCTCTCTCTTCCCAAGGCTACTCATGGCAGATACGGTGTCCGTGAGCCTTTTAGCTTCACTTAGACACAGTCTAGACACTTTTAATTATGGACATATTTCCAGATCTGATCAGAGTACCCAAGACTATATTATACTGTGGCTTTATGTTTCAGTCCAGTAGAAAAAAAAATCTGTTTTCAATTTGCCCAAAACACTTGCCTAGCATGATGACAATCAAGAGCACTGGGTTGGTGAAGGCCATGGATAATTCAGAAAAATGGGACCCTTCTTTGAAGGGCTTTGAAGTTGCAGAAACAGGCTGAATGACAAGCAGGACCAGAGGACAGTGGGGTGGGGGCTCAGTGAGCATCTGTGGGGAGGAAAGGAGGAGAAATGAGTCTGAGCCTCATGGATTCTAGAAACCACAGGTGAGTTGACTTTGTGGGGTATTTGGTTTAAAGCTCCCTACTGCTCCAACTCGACCTGGTGACATCACAGGAAGAGGAAGCATGTGGCACAGGTGGAGTATTTCTGCTTCCTCTGCCTGTACAGACCATACTGTCTGGCAGGGAAGTCACTGGCTCACAAAGCAGAATTTAGTGGGTCAGGTATGTAGATCCTGCTTTCTATACAGGTGGATTCTAGTTCCTGGAAAACATTCAACCCAAGCTGCTGTGTACAGCACACAGAGCATGCAAAGTACAAATCCCAGTGCCTTCTGTGGATAAAGATTTAACAAATACTTCTCGAGTGGCTAAAAGAATAAATGAATGGATGGTTGCAAGTGTATTTACTTGTACATTCTGATTCCCACAGGATTTGTGACTTGGAGAGCAAGCAAGGATCCCAAGTAATCTTTCTTATGTGGTCAGCTACTCCAAGGCTGAGCGTAGGTTTGAAATATCAGTCTAGACTGGCCAGATTCCCACTTACAGCACAAACTAGTGTAGAAAGACAGGAATAATAATTAGGCTGATGCTGTTTCCTTGAGACAAAAAACGGGACACTGGGACAGTAAAAACAAGACAGGATCATGTGCTGGTGCCTAAGGGGAAGGGAGGAGGTGGAGCAATCTGAGCAGGAACAGAGCAGCCAGGCCATCATCAAGCAAGTACTAAGTGATGCTGATCTACGATCACAGAGTAATGAAGTGTGGTGCAGCTGGACATCATACCTACAGCCAGGGCCAGTGTAAGGAATTTTTGTATCTTAGACAAAAAACAAATTTGGTGCCCTGGTGAGCCCTGCTAAATGTCTACTTAAAACGCATACCGCTTTATCCATCCCAATGCCAGACATGCTGATAACCCCCACAATACCAGAAATAACCCTCATAGTACTTATCTGTGGCTTGACCAAACTGTGGAGTTCTGCTCCCTTTGAAGAAACAGGCGCACAGGGCAGGGTGACTCTTCTTCCCACAGCTCCTGTTTCTTCATAGGGGCCGGGAATAGCAGTCAGTGCTGGCAAGGGCCATCATTAACACAGGGCAAAAGGGGAAGCTGCTTTTGGGACCCCTCAACAGACTGGGCCCCAGGCAACTCAACTGCCCCTTTTACCCTGCATTGAAGACAGCCCTGTCCCGTTTATTAAAAATGGGACAAAACTGAGATTTATATATCTATATTAAAACAATGGGATGGTCAGGAAATATGAAAAAAATAGTACTATGCCATTTAAAACAGTATGTCTCATCAGTCTACTAATAATTAAGATTGGTCCAGAGCTCACTGCCTGCCAGGCACTCTCGCAAATGCACTACGTATCTTAACCTTTGATCCTCACAACTCCTCTATAATATGGACACAATTATTAAACCCACTAACAGGAGACACAACTGAAGCTCAGAAAAATTAAATAATTTTCTTAAAGAGCTCTGTTTGGACTGACTACAAAGAAAAGAATTATAGTCCAAATACCATAATCAGGTGGAGGCTGTTTTCAAGGAAGAATCTGGACATGGGAAGCCCCAGGAAATGAATGCTGTACAATCACATGGGAGGTGGCGTGTGGCTCAGGTGTTCCGTTTGTTAGAAAACCCTGCCAGGGACTAGATTTAAGGCAACAAGGACTTTCTCAAGGTAGAGATATGTGACAGTGACTGAGCAAGGAGTTAAGACCCCAGAAAAGTGTGGAGAACCACAAAGCAAAGCAAGAAATAAGGCACAAGGACAAGTACATTTTACTGGGACATGTGGTGGGAATTAGGGGAAACCTACAATCTACCATGAATAATTACGGTCCAGGGCTAGGTCAGCAAGACAAAGGTAATCTCAGTCACAGACCTGCTGAGCCACAGTCAGTTTTGTTCAGTGACATATGAAGGCTTCAGGTCTTGAGGACTCAGATAAAATGTGATTTCTGAGATTAGACTCCAATACAAGTATCCGAAGTTAAGAACAAAGGCAAGCTGTCTCTCCCAGAGAGGGGAGAACAGGTGGCTAGCAAGTGGACCTGGATAGAGGCTGAGATGGATTTAGTATCCAATGTGGTCATTCAAGCAGAGGAGGAGCAGATAATTGGCAGATGGGTGGCATCAGGTGTCCAGAGTTCATACAGGTGGGCAGCCAGATGGCATCTATTGATTATGAGAAGTACAGGTGGAAAGACAACTGGCAACAGGTGACTGTGATCTACATGAAGTCTAGGTAAGCCACTGATGAGGACAGAGATCAACAAAGGCACAGAGAGATGGCATTCAGGTAGCATCATGGGATCCCATCACAAAGTACATGTATCCCTGCAATCTAAGCTCTCCTCATATTGAGTATTGAATAGGGTTGGATGGTATGTAGAGTTTCTGACCCAATTTCAATATACATGTGTATGGAAATTTCCCCATAACAACAAGCCATTCTCAGACACCAGCAGGGTCTCCAAACATTCAACTCAATTCCGACATTATCTGCTTGACAATAGCATCACATTATACAAGTAAATGGTTCAGTTCCCAAGTCCATCTTCCATTTCAGACACCAGCTCCAACCCCATGCTGTTGGCTATGTTACAAACCAGCAACAGATTGGAGGCTCCTATGACCTCTGCTTCAGATTTCAGATGACAATTGCAAGCCCAAGTCATAACCTAAGTGTCTGACTGACTGGCTGTGTATCAGAGGTTCCCAGGACACCCTCTTTGAGTTTGATTAATTTGCTAGAGCAACTCACAGAACAGGAAGCCTATTTAATGACTAGATCACCAATTTATTAAAAAGGCTATTTTCAATAATCGTCAAATGGAGAGATACACAGGACAAGGTATGGGGGGTTGGACAAGCTTCCAGACCCTCTCTAGATGCACCATTCTTCCCATATCTCCACATCTTTACCAATCCAGAAGCTCTTTTAATCCTCCTCCTCCTTGGATTTTATGGAGGCTTCATTACATATTCAAGACTGATTAAATCTTTGGCAATTAGCAATTTATCTCATTCTCTATCCCCTCTCCCCTCCCTGGAGGCTAGCGGGTGGTGGGGTGGAACTGGAGGTTCCAATCCTCTAATCCCATGATTGGTTCTCTTGACAACTAGTGCCCATCCTTAGGTGGCTCCCCAGAACTTACCTTATTTATGAATAAGAGACAACTTTATCACTGTCAACACTTAAGAAATTCTAATACTTTTTGGAGCTGTGAGCCAGAAACTGAATGAGATCATATATGTATGACCAAATATATTTTTCTTCTAAGTCACATATAGTAGATGAGTAGAGATTCTTATATCATGGACCTAGATTTATGAGACTGGGTTCCATAGACTAGAGTATCTGGAAACTTGAAGGACTTGGAATGCCAGGTTAGTGAATGGAGGATTTCCAAATAAGTGCTACATGGCCCTTACTTGGAAAATTTCAGCTTTATGGCTGGGTCAGACAGGTCTGCATCCACTGGACAGTGAGGCCATTTAAGATTCGAATTCTTTGTGCACCTGTTCCCCAAACTGCAAGAGGTCCTACATAGAGAGAAATGAGCTCAATCCAATAGAAAGTAATTGTACCCAGGCCCCAAAAGGTTGTTTTAGAGATCCAACCAATGGTTTCACTTCAAGACAGGAATTAAAGAAATGCCGACGTGAGAATTGCTGACCTGAGCCCCCAAACCTGGAAAGAGATTTTCTGATTTTACTCTAGTGAATCATAAAAGTAATCAAACCAGGAAACTCCCTCCCTCCTCTGTCTCTTCATCATATGCATTCACTTTCTACACCCTTGGGAATGTGCCCTCTGGTCCCATAATTGGCTCTTTTTTTAAAAAATTCTGTATAGGATCACTTCTTTTCTTCTTCCTGGTTTCCCACCAGATAAGAGTCAGCAGTCACCTTTCTCCTCCTCCTCATCCACTAAGCAGCCTCTGCCTGCTCTGTGCTCACGGTATCTACCCCCAAGCACTCTGCACCCCTACCCACATCTGGAACAAACTGGAGACACCTCTGTAGAAGCCAAGTTGAAATGACAAAGCAGACTCAGGCTGGGTGTACTGGCATAGTTTCACAAGGCTCAGGCTAGCCTTGCCCTCACTCAAACTTCCTAACTTTCTGGTTTGCTTTGATCCCATGATTCCCTGACACTCCCTCATTCTGCTCTTTCAGTTCCTCAAATGGGTCACACTCCCTTCTGAGTGCCTGCTTTTCTATCTGCCTTAAATGCTCCTCCTCCCTCTCCCCTTCACTACCTCTAATGCATCCTGTAGATTTCAACCCATCGATCACTCTTTAGGGAAGGCTTCTCTGACTCACTCATTAGTCACATGCTCACTGGGGCACCTGGTCTGCATGTATGACTATTGTAATATATATATATATATATGTGTGTGTGTACAATATATATTATATGAATGTTATAATTATATATATTATAATGTACATATATATAATTGTATTAATGTCCAAATACTTCCCTGAGCAGTAACTTCATTTATTTCAATCACTTTTGTATTCAGTTCAAGACATTATACTTCAGAGAGGTCCAGTGAATGGCTGTTAATAGTCAATGACTAAGTAGTGTCCTGGAGAAAAAATTAGCAGCCCCAAGCCTATATTTTCTTCTGTGTATTTCTACATATGCAGACTGAGGATAGTGAAAACAACCAGCCAAAGTGATTGTGGTATGGATTAAAACATAGTGTCTTAAAGGGCTTCACATGGTGGTTGGCATACGGCACACTCCATATCTTCAAATGTTCTTGTTCTTTCCTACCTGATACACAAGAATAGAGATACCTACTTGGAGCTCTAATCTAAGCTTTTCTTGAGAGGGACTCAAAGTGCCAAGTGGACTGACCTTGGTGTCAAATCTATGCATTATGAAGTCATGGCAACACTTTATCTCCCTTAAGATGCACTTTTCTAACCTGAAAAATGGGCTTTTAATAATACCTTACAGGGTGGCCATTGATAATATATGGAACAGTGCTTAGAAAAGTCCCTGATGAGATAGTCATGAATTGAAGGTTGCTATGATATTTATCTCTATTACAGTGAGACAATTAAATACTCCTGGAAAGGAAATAAGGAAAACTGGACCAGAGTTTGTCACTCTGACTCTTCAAATATCTATTGGGACCCCATATAGTTGAACCAGAAAGATGGTCATTTCTTCAGCCAGAAGAGAGGTCCTTCAAAGTCAGGGGAACATCACCATGCTGTTTGGGTTAGAGCATTGCTTTTTGTTAGAGGGTTTCTCAGCCTTGTCAACTCAACTAAATGCATTTTACTGAGACTTGAAAATACTTGCTTGATCATATTTCCACTTATCCTTTCTGAATACAGCTGTCTTTGAAACCTCCTAAGATTGGCAGTTGCATTTCTCAATTCTCAAAGGATATTCCAAAGGATAAAGGGAAATTCTATCCACTGGAGTTGGTAGTGTGTTACTCAGAAAAGTGTTCATAGAACATCAGATTCAGTTCTAGGTGAACAAGGAAAAAAATTGCAAAGGATGCACCAAAAAGATGAAGAAAGAAAGAAAAAAAAGAAGCATAATTTTTTTGCCATGAGAAATAGGTTGTATCTGAGTTATTGAACAGAATTGGGACCACCTTAACAGGGAGAATGAAGGAGGAGTTCCTGTCAAAGTCAAGATTCTCCCTAGAGATTTCTGCACGTGGTCCATTAGAAGAGGAGGCTGGGACTCCACTCAGGGGCCCAGCAGCAACTCCTTGTCTTCAGGCAGAAGGCCCACAGAATCAGCTTACAAATAATCCTCAGATCAATTTCCCCTCTAGAGCAAAAGGAATTGTTTGAAGAAACTGACAGAAATGTAGACAGAGCAAAGAGCAGCCAAGCAGGTCATTAGAAGTACTTTGGACAGACTCCTATCAATAATTCTGTCTTCCATGTGAATTCAAGTGATCTATACGGGTCTGGAATTAGAAGGACAACAATTGAGGACCCTACTTTTTAGTAGCGAAGGTTTAAGCTCTGACTTACCCCAGTGGAGCTGGAATTTGTTTAGGCTCTGTCATACTGAGGAGTGGTTACTGTCCTGCAAGTTCCATGGTATATGACCTACAAACACTTCAATGGTTCCTCAGTATTAAATAGGGTCAAAGAGGACTATTTGAGTACAACTGAACCATATACTATGGGATGGCTGAGAGGCAATTATATGTCGTTATTTTTGATGCATGTACACATATACTCATCCAGCTGTAATTATACACTCTGGAATCCTACATTATCTCTGATCATTCCCTCAACACCAAATTGAAGCATTATTTGATCCCATTGGTCAGGTATCTCCAGAGAAAATCTCTTTCCTACTAGGTTTCTTCATTTCTTGACTTCTCCCTTGCTCATACACTTCGCCAGTATGTTATTGCAGATTAGAAATATTTTCTGCCTTTGAAATTGCAGACCAGAGTTCAAATGCCATCTACTAAGTCTGTGTCATTTACTAAGTGGATAGCCTCAGGGCAGTTGTTAAACTCTCTGAGTCCATCTCTTCCATTAGAGAAGTAGAATGACAATAATCATCCCTATAGGTTGGTATAAAGGTTAAGTGTCATCATAGACGTAAAATACTTTAAAATGTTTATAGCAAGAGAGGGGATAAGTAAGTCATGATTTTCTTTTGGTCTTCTGTATTTGAAAGCATATTCATCTAATCTTGTATTTATTTCACAGATTTACATTAACTACAGAAAACTTTTCAATCTGGCCTTTCTCAAATTTTGGATATTAATCTAGACTCTATCAATTATGTAAAAAGCTCTAGCTACTGCTACCCCTCACTTCCTTAAAACCTGGATACTGCTTGACCTTTGGGAGATAACCTCACCTCAATTCCGAATTGATTGTTAAAACCAGACTTGGCTTTTTGCTTCTGTTTCTATCTGCATCATGTTAGGATGGAGGAGTTTTTGGATTGTCATGGCTTTTCATGGCAAGAAAATTGCTTTCATATTAAAAGTACATTAAAAATTTCCCTCTCGTTGACAAAGTCATCGATTTTGTTATGATTCCAAACATATCTCTAGGTCATTTGACCACTGCTCACATTTCCACAGAGATTACACAAAGCCAGAGTGGCTTCTATTCACACTGATTTTGGACCTGAACCCTCTTGTGCTTGGAGCTGAAGAGGGTCCATATGTTTGGAATGGAGTGGCAGGGACTTTGGAAATCAACCATTGCAGTTGGCAGGGGAGTGGATCCCTGGGCTGGTCAGGGCAGAGTGTTCATTTAATTGAGAGTAATTATGTTGACAAAAAGGGGAAGTGTTAAGGGCACCTCATAATTACAAACAGATGTGTTTGAATAATGGCAACCAGTCTTTCAGGTGCCCAACAGACTGATGCTTCGCCAGGGGATCATATCCCCAGGGGGATCGAGATGTTTCAGCAACTCTGATAACCTAAACATGGCAAGTCAAAGCAATTGAACTCTTTTCAGAGAAAACTATAAACAAGGAAATCAGATGACGAGTTCAGTATTGTAAGAAAAATGAAGATTTGAAGACAGGTGGTCTAGTTTAATTTATAGACATACCACTTAATGTGGCACTCTGTGTCTCAGCTGCTAATTTCTAAAATGGCTAGAAGAATACCATCTCAGAGTTGTTAGTAGAACTTAGGTAGTGTGTGTAAACACACAGGCAAATACTGCGTAGTATTTGCTCATCCAAATCAACCAAGGACTGTTTGTTATCTCCTGCTATCTCCCTTTTCCCAGTCTGACCTCAGATTATCTGTTCTCCAGACACATTCCTTTAAAATACAATTCCTTTAGAACACACAGCTACTCAAAATTTTCTAACATCTTCCCATTTCGCTTGGGCTAAAATTCACATTCCTTTTTCTTTAAGGTCTGGACTCAGCTGTTAGGACTCTTCTCCCACTTTCCACTTAGAGTACTCTCCCTCACATTTTCTCTTGTTTTTCTTAAGCAGGTTAGGTTTGTTCCGCCAAATGTTTGCATTCCTAGCCACTTCTCATCACTCACTTCCCAACTTAAAAACAGTAGCTCCAAAGAGGCCTTCCTTGACCATTAGCTTGGTTGGGTTCCCTAGAAACAGAGTCTGAGAGAGGTTTGATAGCATCTGATTTATTTTTAATGTAGGCTCAGGATAAACCTGTAAAGAGGTGAGGGTAGCAGAGAGAGGAAGAAACAAAGAGAGGAAGGATGAAGTCTTAAACACCATCTGTAGGTGATGTCTAGCTTTGGACTAACTTACAGGTTGTGCTCGGCGGGGTTATAGGGTAGAGTGTCAGGAATCTCATACCAGCCATGGACAAGTATCCTGAAAAGGAGAAAACTTAAACCACTGGCCACAGAATTGTCCTCCAGCAACTGGAGACTGTGTGCACTGGTTTATAAAAAGGGTCTACTGGGCATCAGCTCACCTGCTGTAACTACCTGGCCTTCCATTGCCATCAACACAGTCTATCACATAGACCTGGTTCAACTGTTTTGACTTACATTTACTCGCTGATATTCTTCTTGCTTAATTACTTGTTGATTTTCTGTCTCCCCAGCTAGAGTATAAGATCTTGAGAGCAGTAACCTTGTTGGATTTGTTCAGGGATACGTATCTAGACTCTAGAACTGGTTCAACAAGTGAAAATTGATGTCCTCACGCCTTCTTCTTCTAAAATGGAAACAAAACAAAACAAAACAATAACACTCAAGAGTTTATGTTCCTACAAAGAAAATGTCTGAGTTAACTGAATTTCCCTTATCCTGGATACCTCCTTCTGGATTTCTTTTGTTTCTGTACCATATTCATGTTCCATCAGTGGTAAGATGGTTGAATTTTTTTTTTTTCTTAAGCATTCCAAAAAATCTTGCTTATAAACTCTGTTTTCTAAAGCAATGATATCTGCCACCAGGGAGACAAAAGTCAGCTTTCAGCACTTATCCTGAAATATTTACAGAACAGATATGAAGAAAGAACAGGGAAAAGCTGTCCCCAGAAGCTTATCTCCACAGCTTATTTAATATGACTTCCCCCAAAAGATATTCCCCTACCGGTTAATTGCTACTGGGGCCACATTTTATAGAGTATTTTCTACAGATGAAGTTATTGTCCCTCCAGATCTTTCATGTGTATCAAAGCACAATCTGTTATGTGTGTTTTGTTGTTGTCTTTCTCTCCCTCCTTGTCTTTGGGGAAAGAAGATTATGGCCAAATAGCAGCATGTTCGAAGATTAATAGGATAATGAGATGTATACCTCTGTCTCACACTGTGTCTACACAAATCAGGCACACACAAATCCTGTTGAAAAAAGGATGGCTTCCCACAGCTTTTGTTGCAGCCTTTCTGAAAGTTTCAGCTTCCTATGGACCCTCTGGCTATTAAAAATTCCATAGATTGTCTGAAAAAGTTTACATCTTAAATGAAAAGTCAGAGGCATGAGGAAGATAAGGCAATCGGTAACATAAATGAAAGCATAAAGAAGAGAGTCACGGGCATGCCATTGTCACCTAGCAGGCTAGTACACCCTGGGAGAAGTCCCATACGTATTACAAGGTCTTGAGTTCAAGACCCAGGGTCAGGGAGAACAACCAATGTGAATAACTAAAATAAAATTCTTCTGCCTCTCTCTTCCTGCCTGCCTGCCTACTCGCCCTCATTCCTGCCAATACCTTTCCTTTAAAAAAAAATAAATAAACCAAAGAAGAGAGTCATGATGGGGCCTGGGTCATGATAACATAAAATAATGTTATTTGGAAGATTTACAAAGAATAAACCATTTTACTAAGCAATTTAAAACACTTTCACTGAATCCTTAACAAATATTACTGAATAACAAGAGAAAATGTAAGCTGCCCTGTATTATACAGTGGCTTGGTAGTTTTTTTATGTCTTTAGCTATCCCATATCTACATATCATTATTGCAGCCACAATACCTTGTTTGCCTTTGAGAATCTCTCCCAAGCTTGTAGAACATGTTGTTTAAGTGGGGCTGAATCCATTCCATAAAGTATGCCTGACTAATCAAATTGCTCCATTGTCCCATCATTGTGAGTTCAGGGACGGACACGTGGCCTGGACAGACCAGTGAGTCTCAGCTCCTGGATTTTCCTGGAAACGCTAGGAGAGAAAATACCTCTTTCTTATAGGATTATTCAGGTATGATAATTATAGCTAATTGGACCTAACTTGCATCTTAAAGGGAGATCTTGGTGAAAAATGCTGACAAGCAAGAAAACAGAGACGTGAGATAAAGTGCTATAGTTTGAGGACTTTTATTCCACTCTTGCAGAAGTTGATGCTAACCATCAGACTTTTTAGGAGGTCAATAAATTTCCTTTATTCTCTAAAAGAGTTTAGACATATTTTTCTTTCTAGAGATCAGATGAACTTTTAATATTGAATTAAATAATTAATGGTTGACTTTGTATTTTAACTAAAGAATGGCTGTAACTTCGAAGCTGTTGCACATGTCTTAAAAGCAGATACACTCTAAGAATTGTGCAGGGAAAAGAAATTAGGTGTTTAATCTGCTTTTCCTTCTGAACCTTTGGCTATCCTAAATACAGCTTTTATCTAACTGTCCACAGAATTAGCCCCAAAGAGGAAGAATTTGACAAGGAATACATATCGAAACACTAAAAGAAGTTGGGTTTGGAATCAGATTGTATTTGATTCAACTCTCAGCTCTGACCCTACATATCAAATGACTTTTGAGAATTACTAACCTCTCTGCATCTCAGTTTTCTCATCAGTAAAATATGATAAAACCTGTCTCACAGGACTTTTTAAAGAAATAAGTTAAGAGTATGTGTATAAAGGGCTCAGCCAGAATAACCATTCAGTAAAGATTAGTTTTCCACCCTGACTCCAGTGCAATCTATCCAATTCTGACTATTGAAGCTCACGCATACAAGCTTAAGAGGGTGGTTAGAAGTTTTCCTCTATGTCTACCCACAAATTGTAGTTCCTGATTTGGGACATATAAATATGACAAGTTTGAGTTCATTTTCTAAGGGTTTGAAGAACTGGATTTATGAGTACTTCATAGAGTCTGCTAAGGAAGGCATGTATCTAAACTGATAAAACTGATAGGAAATTTCATTTTAGCCAAATAACTGATTGTGTCTTTGACACCTTGTCAAATAACTGATTTGACTGATCTTTCTCTTCCCTCTGAATAAAGGTTTCCTGGATTGATCAAGCCAATGAGGTTTCTTGACAACTTGTAATAATAACAGGGCTATCTTTCATCTCCCTGCTGCTGTCTGCAAGTAGAAAATGCCCCTTGAGTGGGAACAGGTGGATACAAGGTCGTCTGCACTCTGAAGAGTTTCTTCACATCAGTGATATATAGTAATGAAGAATCTAGTTAGAGTTAGGGTATAAATAATGACTGGAAAAAGTCTGGAAAGATTTGTTCTCTGATACATGACTGTATCATCTTTCTGCTGTGGATCATCTGTCGAGCAGGCCAAAGACCATGTGCATTGTCGTAAGGAATTTAACTGACAATGGGGGTTGGATGGGGAGATGACCAGGTCCTCGTCATGGCTATAGTTATGAGAGTCCACTTACTAGACAAGCAATTATTGAGAACACACTCTGTGCCAGGAAGTGTGCCAGGTACAGGGACATAGATAAAACCCCCATCCTCATGGAGCTTAAAACTGACTGGGAGGGGACAGGCAAAAGTAAAATACATAGGATGTTGAAAAATGATGTGAAGAAAACAATAAAACAAGGGGAATAAGAATGATAGATATCAGAGTGCAGGAAGTAAAGGTTGCAATTTAAAATAGGGTGCTTACCAAAGACTTTGATAAAAAGCTGTTATTTGGAAGAGAGGACATGAAGGGGAAGAAAAAAGAAAAAGAAAACCACATGAGTTCCTGGGAGAAGAGCATTTCCATGAAGCAGTGGCCTGTCTTCCATCTTTAAAGACAGCAAGAAATAATTAAGAACTGTGTGGTCAGGTAGGAAGTGAGGTCAGAAACTGGACATCATGGGATGGGGTGGGGTGGGGATCTAGTACCGAAATCCTTTTTCTCCAGGAGAGAGAGAGCCATCATTAGATTCTGAGCAGCTATCATTTTTTATTTCATGAGTCTCATATTGCTCCTGCTCTAGGAATAAATTCTAGTGGCACATCAGGATAAGGAACAAGTTACAGGTAGACAGACCGAGTAAGTGGCTATAATAAGGAGGTGACCCATGAGTGTAGCGTAAACCAGGTTGGCAATAGGGGAGAGGATAAGGAATGCTTGGCATACACTTTGAAGTTCTAGACTGTGCTCAGGTTCCTTGCAGAAGTAGGGTAAAACTAGCAGCCTTCCTGTTGAAAAGACCTAAAAGAGAAGTTTTAAAGTCTCAAATAAAAATAAGGTCTCAGGTCAAGACAGTATAGCAAAGTACATGTTGGGATCATAGGGTTATAATTACTCAAGATCTAAAAATGAGGCAAAAAGGGAATGGGGAGGTTGTAGACATCTGTGAGATGACAGGACTCAAAGAACGAGGCCAGTACTGATGACCAGTGTGTGAGGGGCCCTTAGATGTCATCTGCGTGGCAGAAGGCAAAACACACACACACACACACACACACACACACACACACAATCTCAACAGATGCGAGAGGGTGTCAAAACGGAGCATCTCCAAGAAACAAGCCGGAAATGGGGTTGACAGAGATCAGCAGTCTCACTGAAATTGGTGGGCTGTGCTGTGCTTTGTGCAATATGGGAGGAGGTGATTGGCAGTTCAGGTGGGGAAGGCGAATGAAGAGATGAGGAAAACCTCATCAAGGTTTTCTTTTTGTGGGAAATCAGAGTGAATGGATAAAATAGTTCTTTTTCTTCCTGGGATGACACTGATTGAAGATGATCCTTCCAAATTTCAGTTCAAAAAATGAAGAACGTCTCCTGGTTGAGTGTGATTTTCTGCCTCCCTGACCCAGTGCAAAGGAGGGAGAAGGCTCATCCTTCATGCAGCTTCCTCCATGAAGGAGGGCAGCACTCACCTCCGGGCAATATGCATCTTTCACCTGGACTGAGTCCTGATCGTCAGCACAAGTCTTGTTAATCTTCCAAATCCTTCAAGCCAGAGCTCAATCTCCTGCAATGGCCTGAATTGGAACATGAAAGAAAATAAGGGGGAGAGATTCTACAGGTGTTAACCATTTGCTCTCAACTAGGCATTTTACCAAGGACTCTTCGGTTATTATCATAGATAACTCTCAGGACACCCACCTAGGTGACTAAAAGGAAAAAGTGGGAACTGTTAAGTTACCACAGGTCACCTCCACCATAAGTTTTTCACCCAATATCATGATCTTCCCATGGCCTTGGATGCAGGCTCTTGGAAGGGGATACTTGGCCTGTTCTTCTCCCTGGCCACACCATGAGGAAATCTACCCTTCTGGCATGAGCCTTCAGGTTAGAGGAGAGGGAGCGAGGTCAGGGGCTTATATTTTCCAAGTACAGCCCTTGTGACAGGTTTTGTACTAAGTCCTTTATATTTCTTGCAGCCCACAGCAAAGTTCAATGAGGAAGCCCAGAAGTAGCTCTGCTGGGAGGCAGTCACCATCCCCAGCATGTTTCCACATTCCATGTTCCCTGCAGCTGGAGTCCTCGAGAAGACTTGATGGTTTGGACAAGGTCAGGGCAACTCTGATTCTTTTCAAGAGTCACAGAAGTTAAATCCAGAAAATCCGACTTGTCAGAATTTCTGAAGTCAGATAACTCCAAAGAGGCATCTTGGGTTTTATATTCACATAGATAAGTGATCGATGAGGAAGCTCTAGAAGTGATGATATACATGGAGCGCCCTTGCTATCTAGTCATGTGAACATACACATGTTACTAAGCGTTTCTGTTTCCTCAGTCATGAACTGTGCAGGTTATAAGAATTTGCTTCTTCTGAGGTTGCTTGTGAGGATAAAAGGAGACACTGTTTTACAGCATTTAGCACTATGCTTATTGTGTGCTGGGAACTCCTAGCAGTACTATTGATTGCTGAATAGCTAGTACTTGTAAGCATAGTCATTTCACTGCCAATACCAGTTAGCTCTACAGGGACATATTTATTTGGAATTGTTTAGAGTCACCAGTGGAAGGAAGAGACAAAAAAAAAAAAAAAAAAAAAAGAAACGGGAGACAAAGGACAGGAAAGCTGGGACCACAATGCCGTGTGTGAGATCGCATTAGTCCAAGAGGCTGCTGACTGCCAGTCCTCTTCCCAGAAGGTGGTAGGACTTCAAGGGTGAGGTGATGAGTACCCAGACTTCTTGGAGCAGTAGTTATAGCTAAAGAAGAGGAAGGGGAGCCTTATCTTATCTTCAAGTTCATTTTCTTATGAGAACTATTATAAGCCCTGGGTCTGACAGGGCTCATGCATGGTTGTGGGTGACACCCATCTTTGTTCTGCTGTATTCAGATTCTAAACCATTTCCTGTCTGAGGAGCCTGCCCTCCTTGCCAGCATATGGGTAGGGACAAGCTGACTGGATATACTTGCCATGCAAATAGTTTACAATTTCTTTTTTCCTCATTTCTGGACAATCCTCTTTTGCTCTAATGGCCTTAAGAATCATTGTTTCCCTTGTGCTTTCTGTGAAAAAAGAAAAAAAGCAAGAAGTTTAATCCTCAACTCAGGCTGTGACTTCTAATTAACTTATGGAAAGCATTTTTGTTCCTTGAGTCTTTTATGTTGGTGACCTTAGGACCGTCTTTCTACTTTCTGATGTCAATTTTTTAGTAAAGTTTTAATACCTGCTGATAAGAGAGAGGTGAAGGGAACTTTGCTTTAAAATATTTATCAAAACATGCTTCTCAATACAAATAGTCTCAGCTTTAAGATACCAGCAGAGAAGGAACAATTTGGAATGTTCACTCTTTACAGTAGAGGGCCACTTGAGTATTATAGATTTATGAAACAGGAAGACTTGTCGTAGCCAGATTCGTTTCTAAATATAAATAATATTTTTTAACTGGCTTTGTTGTTAGGTTGAAGGCAGCTCAGTTGCTTATTTGTCAAACGCATGATTTTTATTGCCAACAAAAATGAGAGAAACAGGCAGAGAGAAAGGAAGGAGCGAGAACATTTCTTTTGAACAGGAAAATAAAGGCCTTTTTATAACGTGATTACCAACATTCCAGCTCTGATGGCAGACAATAGGCCAGAAATTTAATTCTGACTCTTTGGATACATGACACTTTAAAAGTTATTTAAGTAAAAGTGAGTGAAAGATGGGAAATCGTCTCCCTGGTCCCCAGAATAGACCACCCTGAGAAGAAGACCAGTTACCCACAGGATATCACTAACTCCTTAGTAATCTTACACGACCATGAGGATTCCTCATCTATTTATGAAGCTGCTTCTCTCAACACTCCAAAATTTGTGTTTACATCATACTGAATCACAACTTCAATTCTTCAAATAATTTATCCTAACACTTCCAGATTGACTCTATCCAACCTCTCCACTTTCACCCCCCAGCCTCAATCCCTTTCCTCCCTAGAAAATTCTGCACAAATATATCCTCCTCTGTGTAAGTGTTCCTGATCCTCCAGAAGGGGCCATATGTCCTTCCTCCCTGCTGTTCCTGCCCAGCTCTATGAATCCTCAGTCTGTCAATCAGTGTCAAAAGTAGCTAAAAGGTAGTCTCGGAAAGAATCCTGTCTATCTATATACATGTCTTCAAGTACTCTCCAGTCAGTCTTACGGAATACTGATGATTCCTTTTGTCCATATGGAGAAATTGAGGCAGAGAGTGATATGAGCCTTAAGAAGTCATGTACCATTGGCAATACAAGTTACGATTTTAATGTCTGGACAATCCTTTCTTATGGATCAACTATACTGAGTGAACTCAAAAGGAATGTTATGAAAAACTGTCATGCTGGATACAAATCAACACAACAGCAATATATTTTATTAAATCAATTTAATCAAATTCAGTACATACTTACCCTCAGCCGAAAGGGAGCCAGGCACTGCACTGAATTCTGATTTGGCGCTTACCTAGAGCTCTAAGATGAGGTCTCATCATGGAAGAGCAATACATTGAATGAGGAAACAGAAGGAAATGATATATCTTACTGGGGCATATTCTAATATCTGGGGGAATTTTTTTATGATGAAACCAAATGGGTTTCTTATAGTTCTGGTTTCTCTAGTTTTGTCCCCTAGTGGGGCCCACAAAAAGTTCAAAAGTCTCTATCATATAATAATATAACTTTTTGTTTTTAAATGAGTGTTCTTAGGTTACTCTCTCCATTTTTGCCTCAAGCCATTTTTTTTTTTTTTTTTAAATGAAACAGTAGTCTCTCCTTTGTTTCCCATTCTAAAATGATGGCTTCTACAGCCTGGTCACTCTTTCCTGGACCTGCCCCTCCATCTGTCAGTGTTGATTTTAGAGTAAGCGGGGCAGCTCTAGATCCTGTGTCTGGCTGTGCTCTGAACCACGCTGCCTATCTTTTAACTACCACTTTCCTCCTTGTTATTAGTTACTTCCATTATCTGTCTCCTGATGGCACTGGTCATTTTTTTCAGAAGGTCTGTACTTTGATCCAGCATATCAGATACTTACATATTAGAATTGCTTCCCATTCCTGCCATGAAAAACTTGACAGGAATACCATCATTGCCTTTTGACATCCATAATAAACATTTGAACAACCTCTGTCTCATATGCAGCCATTGTTCCAAAGCAATGATTTCTTTTGGAGAGTCATAGGCCGGGGAGGGAGGTGAGATATTAATGTCAGGTGGCCAATATTTTACAGTGCCAAATAAGGACAATTATTTATTTATTTAAAAACAAAGAAAGAGTAGCAAATGGTGCCACCCATCATCATCATTTCATAACAGAAAGGACAGCCACACCCCACCTCCTCCATCATCAATGTGTCACATATCATGGTGCCACTGCATACACTTAACCAATATTTGTGAGCAAATGGATGTAAAAGTAAATATGATTTATAGGAAATAGGCTCCACTGAGTTAAAAATTATCTCCAACAAATCTTTAACTCAGTGACTATTGATCCGGTAGCAAGACAATATTCATTTGTCAGAGGAGGCATGGCCAAGAGAACAGATTACTACCCTTGTGTGACCCAGTGAATTTGTCTTGCATGACATCATCTCCTGAATCCTATATATACCTTACCTTCCAGTAGGCTTTACTCCCAGCATCCTGGTCCCACAATACTGGTATCCCACTGCTATGAACAGGTTGGCACAATTATTCATGTACCCTCCATGCCCGCAGCTATGAAAGCTAAGAGATCTGCTGTCAGCAAGGATTGTACATACCACCAGGCTCTAGATCCAAGAAAGTTCATTTAAGAAAGACTCAATGACAGCTTTTCCTTCATTATCTTCTAATTGAGAATCCTACCTCTGTTCATAATCATTCCTAATCTTGTCACAGCATTGTTTGATTGAAATTCCCTGAAGTTCAATTCCTACCATAGCCTTCTCCAGTTCAAAAATCTTTAATGACTTCCCATTAAGCACATAAACAGACCCAAATCCTTAGTCAAGTATTAAAGAAGGCCCATAATCTGACTTTCATGTATCTTTTCAACTTCATTGCCTTCCAGCAGTTTGTCTTCAACTCCCCTGTGGCCTTTTCAGTATCTACTCTGACTATTGGTATCTGTGTCTTTTGTCCTCTGCTAAAGAAGGAACGGAATGTCACTTAGATCCTGGTCCAATGTCTGCAAATGCTATGTCAAATATAACTATTAGATGAATGAAAAGGAAAACAGGCATAAATAAATGAAGTCACACCTTTACTCAATTACTCATATTGTGATCCACCCCAGCCCTTAGCACAATGTGAGGCACATCATAGGTACTGAATGCATAGACCTTGCAGAAAATAAAATTTAAAAATGATAGAAGGCAGAAAAACAAGAGGAAAGTGAGGGGAAAAGGAAATAGAAAGGGAGAGATGAGGTCAAAGGAGGTCAAGATTTAAACATTATTACAGTTTCATCAACTATATTTTCTCTCTTGGTCCACAGGGCAAAGGTGGGGGTGGATAATGTTTGGATTATGAGATTGATTCAGAACCTATGACTCAATGCTGTCTACAGAGAATCAGGAAAGGGAGACAAAACCTCCCATAACAAGTCGGGGAGGCTCTGTCATCAGCAAAGGATAGAAGAGCTCAATGTCTGTCAAAGTAAAGGCAATGTGTCAAAATTTGATGAAAGTCAAATGCAGCTTCCAACTGATCCCAATGCTTATCTTCTCTGTGTCCCATCATTCTTCTCATGCCAGCTCTGCTTACTGATAGTGGTCACAGGTACCAGCAGATAGTTGTTTACAGTCCTTCAAAGGCAGCAGCCACCTGAAGCAACAACTTTCCATAGATGTCTCCCCCAGATCTCTTCACAGTTCACTTTGGTGCATTATTTTCTAGCTTCAATGGCTTCAACTTGTCCACCTGCTCTGTTTCTCAGTTTGTGACTATCCCTAAATCATTCCCTTCTAGACCTTCACTTTTTCAGATCTTCCCATAACTGAGAAAATTCTAAGTTCTATAGTAAAACTTTATTCTATAGTTCTTACAGTGGAGCTTCTTCTCTGATTAATAAAAAATGAGCAGGCCTCTATACCAACAATCTTCTTTAGATAAGCTGAAAGAGTTACTCCATCATGCATTTGGACCATTTTGCAAAAAGATGTATTAAAATGTACCTAGGATTTGTTTTAATTATGTATGGTGAAACAGCTTTTACAGACTGACTGTCATGAAGGAAGAAGTTTATACTCATAGTGCCCTAAGTCAATGGTATGGCATGCTATGCAGGGCCATATAGGGATGGTGAGAAATAGGTGAGGCAGAGTAAATATGCCAAGTAAGTTTAGGTTTTGAACATTTGAATAATTTTGAGTGGGCTCTGGATATAGGGTGATCTATAATTTTCCAGCACCTGACACTTGGGTGATTCAGTGAGCAGGAATATTGGTTTGATGTGTGAGGATGATAAAGAAGATCGTTGGAGCCATAGGAAGTGGACTGGTTGATATCAAAGACTTACTAGAGAGAGAAGACTTTCCTATCTCAAGGAATTAACTGACTTTGCAAGGGCCAATCTCTCCAGGATAAAGGCTCCAAATGCCAGACCATCAAGACTACAGAAAATAAGTAAATATAGTCAACACAGGCAGGATAGCTCAGAGGGTAGAACTAAGGATCCAGACTACAAAGTGAAGATCTGGGGAGAACCAGCTCTAACAACTTTAAGATTTAACAAAACTAATATCTGAGAAATCAAAACTAAATCCTAATCAATATATGTATGTGTATATATACATATATCTTCTGTCCCCAGAACAGAGGGAGTTGTGGTAATTGCCCAAATGGATTTCAGAATTGATATGGAACAGTGAGACTTTTTTCCTCCCTCCGTGAAGATGATTTTCTATCGTAGTTTCCTACTCTTCTTCCATTGTTGTAAGTTGGGGTGTGACTTTTTAATTCATAGACCATCAAGTAAAAAAGAATCATACTAAAAGACCTAAACCAAAGAATTACATACCAGGGTTTCTCATACCCTCTTGGACATGATTAAATGGCAATATCCTGAAATTCAAGCCTAAGTCTGAGGCTATAACTCAGTTAAAACGTTTGTGATTCCTGGGATTTGGGAGAGTATATTTTGCATGTGGGAAGGTAAATAATCTATAATTACAGAATGAAATTGTAGATAATTAAAGATGGTGATTTTTTTTGTTGTTGTTATTCCCTGCTATTCTAGATGAGATGTATTCCCTTCCCCTAGAATATCGACTTGGTTGTTGAGAAGGTACCCTGCAAAACTAGCAAGTCTGAACCATAAAAGAAGAATGCTCTCTTGGAGCCCACTTGCTGCACTGTGAGAAGCTCAAGCAGTATGCAGAACCTGATAGAGAATTCAGAAGCTCTCTAGTTGACAATTCCAGGAGTTCCCAATCAAAAGTGCTACCACGCATCAACATTTGAGTGAGTCACCTTGATTGCTTCCATGCAGTCAAGACTACAGGTGATTGCAGTACCAGCCAGTGAAATGAGAAACAAATGCACCATAGCAAAGACAAACTGAATGCTAGGATTATGAGAGACCATAAATAGTGGTTATTATGTTTAAGCCATATTTTGTGTGAGTTATCACATAGCAATAGGTAACTGAAACAGTAAGAAAACAAGACATGTGGAAATGCATAAAAACTCTAGATTATGGAATCTAGCCTAGGATCTCAGATTTTACCACTGCACATCCTTCTAAGGGTATTTGCCTCTACTCCTCTCCAAAGAATCAACTTCCCCTAAAAAAAAAAAAAAAAAAAAAAAGACCAGACACAAATCAGACATTGAGTTCCTCTCTATTTCAACAAATTTTTCTGTCTTTTGGGAAGTTTTCCTCCCCAATTTCCTATGTTAGCACTGACAAAGAAACACTCTTCCAACAAAAAATATTAAAATTTCCTTTCGAGATTGATGCTCTTGGATAAAGAAGTAACAAGCATTCGATGGGTTCTAGCCATGGGTTCATTTTGCTTTTATATTGCTGCTGGCAAATCTACATATCATAAAAGTATATCTCTTTACTCTTATGATAGAAATTTTAAATTTCCTTTGTAGATTGATGCCTATGAATGAAGAGGTAATATGGTTTATCCAGTTCTAGCTGCTCTGTTTTCATTTTGCTATTGTATTGCTTTTGGCAAATCTACATATCATAAAAAGATATTCATGTCTGCTTGCCTGAAGCTCATCTCTATTTTTCCAAAGCTGCCTAAAATATGATTAAGATTATGCAGGACCGTCATCCTGACTTAAGATCCAAATTAGGGCAACTTAATTTGACTGCTGCCCTCAGACTCTTACACTCCTCAACCAGGTGAGAGAAGTATACACATGGTTTTCCAGAATTCATGAAATATTGATGGGAAATCCAGTTAAAGCACTGGAAAGCAATACATAATTTTAGTACAAGTATATGCTATGTAATTTTTGCACTTCAACTAAAATGCATTTAATGGTTTGCCTGACAATCATGTCTTAGCAAGGTAGAGGGGGCCAGGTATATTTCCTATGAGTCAGACATGCTTTAAAAATGGATCTTCAAATTTTACTTTCGTGGTATCCATAGTAATGCAGTTAGTCTTTGATATATGGCAAGAAAAAGGTGGTGCAAACATCTAGCAACTCAAGAGCAGTGAGGTAGAGCCATCACACTGATTAAACACTTCTAATACATTCGATTTTTCACGTTATTTCATGCAATCCTCCAAACAACTCCTACAGATGTGATTGCTGTCACTTTGCATGAGGAAGCAGATACTTGCAGTACTTGCCCAGGGTCGGAGGTTGAGGCTCAGCTCTCTGACCCAGGTCTTCCTGGTTCCCAAGCCCACGGGCCCATACCTCACAATTTCGGATCTCTAAGGAGACAGGTCAGGATATGGGAGGATCTGAGGAGGGAGTGAAATTCTTCTATTTTTCTATCACTCTTGTGCCTCCAGTGTGTTCCCTTGTTGCATGGCATTTGAGAGGCTTGTTGATAACTAATACTTTATTGAGGACAAATGAAGGTAAGAAAGAAACAGGAAATATGTGGAAAAAACATAAAATGTGCCTCTTTTTTAATCTCTGAAGGAGGAATAAATCCTTATTCAGTGACTTCAACAGTCCCCTAGCCAATTGCTCTTGTCACACACAGATGGTAGAAGATCCTTCTTCCACAGAAAGGGAGACTAGCAGGGGGACTGCTGTGCAGTAAACTTGTGGTTAAGTGATCCCTCTTTGGTCACTCAGAGTTTGAGTGGTACTGAGTCTATTTTTACATGGAAGAGCCCTTTGGCACAAAGTAGAAATAGTAGGACTCTTCTGAAGCTTCAGAACAGGACTCTGTCCTGGAATATTGCAGGAGGGAATAAAGAAAGAAAATGAGGACACAGGGCAATGTTCAGAAAGTGATGGCTCCCTACGCTGTGGAGTTCTGACCTATGTGACTTTGTGGAGAAGGAAGCCTTAGTAAGCAAAATATAGAAATCTGATATAAAAAGGTAGTGAAATATTATATCACCCCCATATGTTTCCTTTGCCCCAAAGGAACAAGCCAACACTTACGAGTCAAGATGTTCGAAGATTGGTATCTTTTTTCATGAAACACTCATATCTCTTAACCAGGTTAAGTAATTCCAAAGTGGCTTCTATTTTCCATCACTTCTTTTCTTACTTGAAAGCTCAGAATAAACCAGTCAGCATTTATCCTTCAGCTTGACCTAAATCATATTCTAGAAAGACGCTGACATGAAAGGAAACCAATGGCCCAAAGCTGAACTGAGCAAATGATTCAAAAGAGCATTTTGTCCCTGCTGAAGTATGTGGTCTTGGTGCTGATGGGAACCAGGATAAAGAAGAAGGGTCCAACCTGGCCCTCAGACACTCATAGACATGATTTGGAATACTTTTCTTCTGAGATTCTACACAGGTTTTCCTCATCACCTGGACTAGATCTTGGGAATTTGCATAACAGACTTAAAAACCCAGAACATTTACTAAATGTATTGCTTCTTACATATTGATTTCCTCAGATAATCATGGAAACATCTCTTTTGCTTTCTGCAAGATGTCTTTTTTTTTTTTTAATATCCTCTGTGTATTCCTGGAATGGGAGCTGGGAAATTTCAATAGATTTTCAAAGGAATCAATGATTTTCCCCCTCACCAAAGAAATTATACTTTTCTGCTCTAGAGGACTTACATGAAGAACAATTTAGCTGTATCAGAAACTGCCTCTGTTTGACTTTAAGGCAACTTTAAAATTCAGGTGAGTTAACATCTTGAACAGCAATGGAAAACCAGGTAAGTGCAGTGCTGGGGTCTGACATGTCTTATCCTCTGGATGAACACACTCTGTGATGAGGCCATCAGTCCCCCTGGTCCACATGTGAGTGCACCAGGATTGAATGAAAGATGCCAAGACTGTTAATCCAGGTCAGTCACTGCACAGCAGCGAACCTAACCAGGTCTGTCCGACGAGTAAGCTGCACTCTCTGTTGCCTCTCCTTTGCCTCCTGGGTTCACTGAGGGCCAGTTTATTCCTTTGCAACAGACCGGTGCCCTGCCCCCACCCCTACCACTTTCAAGTAATTGAATGCTTTTACTGACTGCAGGCCTTCTCTTAACTCTAAACGTCACTTTGTTATCCTTATGGGAAGTGAGGAAGATGAGCTCTCCCAACACAGGATTCCCCAGTGACATTGGTAGATGAATACCATCTTTGCTGATGCTCAGAAGATAATGCTGATGTGGTCTGCACTGTCCTATGGCTTCCCTATGGGGCTGGGCCCCAGACTCTGACAATGGTGGCCAGTTTGCTGACACTCTGTTACAGCTGCTTTCTCTTCCTTGTGCCATTCATTTCGCCATCCCCTTAGTGGTGCTTCTTAGATTATCTCTTGTATTGTTCTCATGGCCTGCTTTTGAGGGAACTCAAATACATGTGGCTTCAACAATTAGAAAATGCAGAGGGACAAATAAATGTGTTTGTGTGTGTGTGTGTGCACGTGCACATATGCTCACAATGATGGGGTGGGAGAGGATGATAATCCAAGATGAAAATGGTTACTCCTGTCTGACAGTCTTCTTTTCTACTTGTAAATGTGATAAACATGTCTACCTTACAGAGCAGATGAAAGTATTAAGTCACATCATGTATGGAAAGCTACTGTCCCATAGTAGGTCCTCAGTAAATGTTGAGCATTGTAATGGAGTTGAAAGATCATGCGCTTTGGAAATTAAAACACCTGGATTTAAATTCTGGATCTGTTACTAGTTATATGAATTTGGGTAAATTATTCCAAGTCTCAGTGCCTTTATCTGTGCAATGGGCATGAAGATATGATCTCCCCAAAGCTGTGCTGTGCTGTGCTGAGGACTGAAGTAAATGATGTTTCTGACATGACAGTTACAGATAGGACATTGCCAATTTCCAGCCCATGGAAGTACGTTTGTTTCTACTCCAGCTTCAAGGACACAAAGACAGTCTTCTGTTCAGGGTTAGGTTTTCCAGCCTCATCTTACTTTATCAGGAATTAAAAACACACTTGCAATTTCTTTGAGTTATTGATAAGCATTTCTTGATGATTTTACCACTTGGTAGAGGGTGAAAGTCACTCAATGATTAGCAGGGTTCTTCCAGTAAAACTCACTGCCCAAGACATACTCTAATTACCCACAAATTCCTGTTACACTTTACAGTATAATTGCTATCCATGGTCTAATTAAGGGGCAATTGCAAGCTGAGGGTGTGGGGAAGTGCTTTATTACTTCAATTTGAAATTCGTGTATCTTGGATCCTTAATCTACTCTTGGTCTGTAGGGTTTCACATAGAGTGCGCATGCTGCTGTGATGAGGCCTAAAGGACTGCTTCCCTTTGGTGGACCCCTGCAGGAGAGCTCTGGCTGACAGCAGAGTGTTCACAAGCACTTATATATTGTATTCTAGAAGGCAGAGGGACAGACAGACAAGGGGACCTTCTCCTTCTGGTGTGCTTTAAGATTTGAAAGAAAATCATGAGGTTATTTCTCCTTCTGACAAACATCTTATGATTTGACTCATGATAAATATAGAGAAACCAAACAAATGAAGAAACCAAATAAACAAAGATAGACTCTTACTCTCTAAGACAAAATTAGTGTTTACAAGAAGGGTAGCAGTGGGCATGGGCAAATTGAGTAAAAGGGGTTAATTTTCACGGTGAAGGATAGAAATGGACTGTTGATGGCGAATTTAACATATTATATACAGATGCTGATTTATAATCATTCAACACCTTAAACCTATCTCATGTGACAATGCAATGTTCCTGCAATCAAATTATTTTTAATTAATTTTTTTTTTAAAAAAAGAAAGAACATCATGAGGTCCTTTTGGAGTCTGAGCTAGCTAGGTTGGAGCTGACTCTTCCTGAGGAAAGGACAAAAGCAGGGGGCTAAGAATACTGGCAGGTATGGGTTCCAGTCCCTGTCTGATCATTTCTTAGTGGTGTGAGCTTTGGCAGGATAGCTCTCAGTGTTCAAGTATCTCATCTACTCAATAGGGATAATATTAGCACTGATGTTTTAGCTATAATTATAAAGATTATAGAAGATAATGCATGGAAAGCACCTGGCACATGATAGTCTGAGCAGATATTGTCATCATCATCTTCATCATCATCACCGCCACCACCACCACTAATACTGCTAATCCAACTTCTACACAATTGTTTTGTTCTGAAAAAATAGGTCAGGAAGGGGTGTATCTGCTGATTGTGGCGATGGAAGCTGGCAGAGCTTGACAAAGCTCTTAATGTTTAATGGTAAGCAACATTAAAGAAGGTTCTTTAACTGAGTACATCTCAGGCCATTCAATCCTTTAATTTATATTGTAAATCTCAAAAATGGGATGGTGAGGCAGGACAAAGCATAGTGGCCAAGGTGTCTGACCTTTTAAGTCAGGGACACCTGGGTACAAATAGCTGGTTCTGTCAGCATCTTGGCTCAGTCTCTACATTTATAAGAAGGGAATAATAGTGTTTTCTCCATTAATGTATATGTCAGGATTAAATGAGATAGCATATAAAAGTGATTACCACAATATATGTACTTACTTACACATTCAATAAATATTTAATAACTCATCAATTTTCTTACTCATATTTTCAGAAAGAGTTGGTATTAGACTATTTTGTGAAAGCTGCCCAGAGCCTTTTTTCCTGTAAAATTACTCTAAGAAGAGAACAAATGTCTATCTAGAAGATTCCTCTCTGAAACCATGGTATGACACAAAGTGATGATGAATGCTGGGCAGAAAAAACAAATTCCACTGTTTTGCATTCAATTTGCATTTACCAGTGGATGCATGAAGACCCTGAGGGGAAGGGGCTTTTGGTTTGACACTAATCAAATGGGAAAGGACATTTTTCTGAGGAGAAGTAGAAGCAATCCCCAACAAGACAGGAATGCAGGGGAAATTTAGAATATTCCCAAGTAGGGAATTTTAACCTGATAATCAAACATCCTCCTGTTCAGCTAGAATCTGTTCTTTTTGTTATAAAGGGCAGAAACTGGCGGAACAGTCCTTGTTCTAAGAAGTCTTGTGTTGAGGGCCCTGTCCACCTTCCTCACAGTAGGCTTATTTCCCATTTCACATCTTGAGAAAAAAAGAATGTGCAACAAAGCCTGACCTGCAAACACTGCCATGTTTGCAGAGACAGAGACAGAGGGTTCCCATTCAACTGCAGAATAGTTGGAAGCATGTGCCCACAGACCCAAAGGAATATGCTGAGGCATTCCTTTATCTTCCAGAAAAAAAAAGTTCCAGATTCATAGATCTTACACTCAAGGAGCAGGAGGTTCTGGCTGCCTTTGTCTTTTTTTACCGGAGAATCTACTTTATGCTGAACAGAATAGATCAGTCATTGTGAGCAGGGCTCCCTGGTTCCCAGGTTCCGTTGGTGAAGAATTACCCATTCAAACTCTTGTCCATCTGTTTCTGCTGAAAACTTTCCAGAACCTTGTGGATATGATGCTCTTAGACTTTTCCATTCATATTGTTTTCTTGTGCATGACAATGATTCATCGCCTTTCATTGTCATTAAGACTCTCCAAAGGGGAAATGTTCCCTTGTCATGTCGCCTGTATGAGGCTGGTTTGATTTTAGAAGTTGAAACAATCTTACATGATGAAGACCTAAAAAGGGTCACTCATAACTTTTCAGACTGAGTGCCAGTTCCCATTTGAAAGGAAGGGTGTCAGAAAAAGACAAGCTAGGATAACATAAAGAACAAAGTGTTTTTGGAGTCAGAGACCAGGATTGGATTTAGACCTATGTCACTTTCTCAATGTCTGACCTTGGACAAGACATTTAACTGCTTCATGCCTCAATTTCCTCAGCTCAAATCACACTGTGAGATTATGGTGAGGTTTGTGTTATTACTGCCCCTCGCAAATAAGATCCCTATAGGAGTTATGTTTCAGATGCTATACTCCACCTGGCCAGTCTAGGGAGAAACAAATATCAGTAAATGCAAAGATCTAAAAATGATGAGGGACACTTAAAATATATCTTGCACTTACATGTTTACATATCTGTCTCTGTTCTAGACTGTGAATTTCTTACAGGCAGGAGCTATGTCTTATTTTCATTAGTATCCCCAGTAATGACGCATCAGTAAACATTTATTGTACTGAAGCTCAAACACGGACAGTCGTTCCTACTGTAGGAAATAATGCAGCCTTGAATGGATGCTGTTTTAACCATGAAAAGGGGGTGAACTCTGGGGGATAACCTATTCTAACCAATGCTCTGAACGACAGAGAAGGGCAAAGCCAGCCCAGGGTCTGTTCCCACAGAGATCCCAGACTTGCTGGAGAGTTCAAGCTTTCAGTCTGAGAGAAGGGAGGAGCCGTGTTCTGAGGATTTGAGCTGGGGTAGACGACTTCCCACTGTGGCAGGGGAAGGGGAGAGTACAAGAGAGACCCGCAATTACTTATGCAACTTGGATTAGGCCATTGTGCTCTGGCCCTTGTAGGAGTCTTGATATAAAATCCTTCACAGTAAACGAGTTTGCCAGTGTTTGCAGATCCCTTTGGAATCCTGGGGGAATTGCAGGGCAAGCAGTGACTGTCCTCTGACCAAGTCCTGAGCTGGACTGGGGCGACAGACAGGAGGCCTTGCTGTACCACAGGGCACAGAAGCACACGTGTGCACGCACACACATCCACACCCCAATAGCAGGAGACACATGTCACCTGTGCCATCACATTCTAAGGGGCAGACACTAGAGCAGTGTGGTCACAGGCTTCTCATCATTCTCAAACCTCAGCACCCAAGCAGCCGCCCCTGCGGGCTGGTGCTCAGGGCATGCCACAGGGATTCTTTTTCAGTGTCACAGTAGATCTGAGGGACAGGAAGAGGAAGGGAAATAGATGTGGGAGGGAGGAATAAAGACAGGAAAGAAGGGAATCATTTACAATTAAAATGACTTCCGCTGCTCAGCCTGCCCAGTGCAGCCCTAAATGTTTCCATCTCCAAAGTCCCATGCAGAGGAATTTTCTTCAGTTCTTGTTAAAATTTGTGCAGGGGATGTCCCTGCTGGGAGTGCCTTGTGCCTCAGGAGCCAGCTGCCCAGTGTGGCTTCATAATGGGAAGGTACATGGATTTTATGTCCCTGCCATCCTAGCTCCCAATAAAGTCAAAGGGATTATGTTCTCACAGCCCCCGAACTCTCAGGGGCCTCTGCCTTTTCTCTGAGGCCATAAACAGCTTTGCCTAGCTTGCCATTTTCAATGAAAGACACACTGGGGCATGGTGGGGAAGATCGGGCTTCCAGGGGCTTGCTCAGTCCCTGTCCAGAGGCTGGGCTCAGGGGTTCCTTTCCTTTGATGCTCCCTTCAGAGCATCCAGACTCCGTCATGCAGTTATTGGGTCACATTCTATACAGGAAAATCGAGGGGAATAGAAATAGTACCTCGCATTTGAAGAATGTTTTACAGTTGCCAAAGTGCTTTTCATACCTGTCATCTGACTCAGCCCTCACAATACCCTTCTCGGTGAAGCAGGAAAATATCCTGTTTGACAGAAAGAAGCAGTGTGTGTGCCAAAGTCACCTGCCCAATGTCCTGCAACAGGTGCCCCAAAGTCCTGCCTCTTGGTCTTTTCTTCATGAGGTTGTAGTTTAGAGGTGGGTGGCAGGAGGCATATCCCGTCCCCAAGGTGGCTGCTTCCATTGCCCAAACACCTTCAGCGCTTCCTATTCAGCCGAGCCAACAGCTGCATTCTGTGCATCGTCCCTCCTAGAGATCCGTCACTGCCAGTCTCACCACTCACTCCTAGTGCTGAGTTGCATCTGCCCCTCCCCTGCCCTCTTGCTTACCTGCACCCACACCCCACCTTGCATGCAAGAGAAAGGGAGATGACCAGCCCTTTTCCTAAAACACAAATATGAACATGCCACATACTACCAAAAACTTCTCTAGTGAATCTCACCTGCAATGTCCAGGGGCTGGCCTGGTCCACGAGATTGATTAGTAGACTCTCAGATGCTGTCATCCACTCCACCACCCCCCTGAATTCCTTGTGCTCTGGTCCAGCTGAACTATGACCTTTGCAAATGTGCCGTGGCAGTCACTCTCCTCTGGGCCTTTGCTCATGAGCTTGCCAGCTGGTGTTATAAAACTGAAGTGGTTGCAATAACAACAAAAAAGAGAATATGGAGGAGGGTGGTGGCAATGACTATAAGCAAGTTTATGGATAGTTTACCATCCGAATGAATTAGCTTACATGTTTATTCAAAAATCCACCCCTATAGTAGAGCCAGTATGAAAAATACAGCCCCCTTCTCATCATCCAAATCTCAGTTCAAGCATCACCTCCTCAGGGAGGCCTTCCTTGCCAATCCTCCCTCAAGTCATCTGCACTCCTCCATTTCACCATGGCCTTGTCATTGTATTTTTATTTCGTCACAGCTCATTTATGCGTCTGCATGGTGAAATCCTATTTCTAATCTGCTAGCAGAGAGGGAGCTCCCTGGGAACAAGGGCAGAGTGTCACTCTGTAGCCCTGCGCCTGCAACAGGCTTGTCATTGTGGTGTTGAGTGACTCAGGACCATTTGGCTGATGAGAACCCGAGGAAGAAAGAACATAATTAACTTACTGAAGGTCAACAAGCTACCAAGGGCCAGAGCCAAGAGCTGATGCAGGGTTTCCAGACCTCACCATCAGCTTTCAGTTTCAAGGTCACATGGTTTGCTAGCACCCCCAAGGCTATGTGTCACAGAGCACATGTGTCTACATGCTCACCATCCCCAGCAATTACCCTGTCTTGTCACTTACCTTCCCTTGCAACTATTCATTTCTCTCCAGACTCCTGACATCAGGGATTTGGTTCTGGTTTACTGAGATCCGTCTAATTCTTCACACGGGAATTGAAATCAAGAAGGTGCTGCATTTGTTGAATGACGTATGCAGGAAAGCAAGCATCGCTTTCCTGGGTCCTCTTTAGCATTACTTTACACCAGAACTACTCAAAGGGTGATCTCTGGACCAGAAGCATCAGTAACCTTTGGAAATTGCTGGCATTACCAATTCTAAGACCCCATCTGTAACCACTGAATCAGAAACCCCAGGAGTCAGGCCAGCTACCTGGGGTTTAACAAACTTTCTATGTGATTCTGATACACGCTAACTTGAGATTCAACTTTAAGCCAAGGAGGGATATCACTAAGCAAATTTAACTCACTTCTGACTGAAGCCCAGGTTTTCCGATGCCATGGGATTCTGTGGTCTCAGAGTGGCAGACAGTGGCAGATGCGCTCACACACCTGCTGGAAGAGTTAGGCTCCTGCTCCTCATGCAGCATAGACATGTAGCCCCTTCCCTGTGCATAGTCTTTGAAAGAATCTCATGTCCGCTGCCAGGAGCCCAGGAAGGGAATCTTCCCACCTTCCACACTCCCTCCTCTCCTTCCTACCCTCCTCCACACTTTGTGTCTAGGGCACATCATGCTGGTTGCCCAGATTTCCAGATTCTTATCTGGACCTTAGGGCTACCTTGTCTGACATTATGACCCTCAAATAGTCTTGCACTCAAACTGCTATGAACATCCCGCTTTTCTTCTTTTGCATCCCTGCTCCCTGCTAAACTGAATTAACACCACTACCAGATTCTTGATGCTGGGTAACTACCACACTCTTCCCACAGGAACTGGATTGGAATGCCCCCTAGAGATTGCGAGTTGCGCTGAGTTAACTTTGCTCAGGTGGGCATATGAACTAGTTATTTCCCAGAGCCTGTCCCCAACTGTGCCTGGCTATATCCTTAATAATGCAGGTCTGGCTTGCAAATCTCAGCCTGCCCAGAGGCCAGTTTTCAGGGGTGAGTCTTTTCCTTGCCACGTTATGTGCTGATTTATTGCCACTCTCAGTAACAAGAAACTCATGACCTTACAAAGTGGTGCATTTCATCTTCAAGCAGCTCTGACAATTAGAATGTGTTTTTGAGACCAAACCTGCTTTTCTGTAACTTCTGCCCACAGCTCCTACAATCCCATACCCCAGATTACCAATTTGTACCTCCTAAGCTTCCACCGTTGCTCTAGGGATGCTTAAAACTTTATCTTCTTTAATCCTCCTAATCTATATTTTATCTAATGGCATGGGGGCCTAGAGAGCCTGCACCATTCACATAGTACTAAAAGTCAGGCTGCTGTATTTCCAGGTTAGGGGAGTAGATCTCAGTGCTGATAAGAGAAGGGGCAGGTCTCTGCAAAAGTGTGGGTGACTGCCTGGAGCTTCCCAAAAGCTTAGCTCTGAGCAAATGAATGCTTCTACTTCAGAATAGCTTTGCTTTATTTTTAGAACATGCCCTGTGGAATTATAAGCTGGAAGAGACACGGGAAAGAACAGGAACCTTCTCAAATCACTGTAGACATATTAAGGGGGCATGAGAGAGAAAGCCTATAAGGGCAGTGAAATGTCAAAGAGAATAAGGACAGTGAAGCTATCTGCCAGGTCCAAGGGACCCCAGACTAATCATTTCCTGAACTACCTCGTTTATCCAGGAGAATGAGTTTCTCTGGTTTCCAGCTATATCTCTTGTGACTTCGCCTGTGTAGTGCCATGGTGGAGAAATATCACAAAACAATACATCAGTTACCTCCTGCCCTATCAATTCATTAGGCATGGAGACCATCTTGACTTCCAGAGATAATTTTGAAGTGTATTCCCTGAATATTTTGGATTATTAGTGTGAGGTCTAGAACATACAAATCTACATTCACATCTTGGTCACTTGTTAATTCTAGGACAATGGCTAAATTATGTAATTTTCTTGTATCTCAAAGTTCCTGTCTTTAAAATGGGTATATGAAAGTATACCACAGATTAGTTTGTAGTATAAAAATCAATGACATTTGTAGGATGATAACAAATATTTTCATCAATATTAAGTGGCAATATGGCCTTTCCTAGTCTGACCCCTTTAGTCTATACCAGCAGGGTCCCTCCATCACTGTCTACCAAAGTCTGAAGCTCTTGCTTGTCACACGACCTAGATTCAGGGTTCTGCTTTACTTCCTTCCACACCTATTTCTCAGTGACTGACCCCAGATGCACTTTTCCTGCCTCCTTCTGAATCCAGAACAAAGATTCAAATGTCTGGTAATTTGACGATCTCCACTCAGTGCTTTTGAATCTACTCTTGTTTCACAACCCTAGATCAGGCTCTACTCACCTGCAACTGGGTTGGGCTTGCAATGACCCATTTTGCTACTGAGAGAACTTGAAGGTTTTGAGTAGCAAAAAAAAAAATTAAAAAAAAGAAGTAGGAGTGGAATTAAAATGTATTCCTGCAGTAGAAATATGCATGCTACTAAATCCTAGGTCTCAAGAAGGAGACATGATGCTAATTTGCAGAAGAGAGGTGGGAAAGTCAGATTCCCACAGCAACTTAAGAGTTTGGCTTGACTGACCACCTGGAAAGTCAGGCACTGAGACAAGGAGGGAGTGTCCTTGTGGAGCACAGACTTGAGACTCAAAGCAAAGCAGGCACAGCGAATCCAGGCTAGGTATGAGATCATTACATAGAAAGGGTCTTTAAAGAGGTGAACAGAGCTAGAAATGTGCACCCGATCTGAATCCTGGAATAAGAGATTGTTTTCATATAATTGGTTAATAGAAAGTTTCATATAATTGACTCTTAAGTTGAGAAAAATTCTTACAGCCTAGATTTCTCCCCAGATTCCCTTAGTGGGTACTTTTATCTTCACTTTCACAGTAATGTCCACCTGTATTATAAAGTGCGGGCTCATGAAGTCTCTTTATGGCTTAGCCCGGTCTTTTCATTCTGCCAGAACTGTACCAGGCCATGAGATGCCAGCATCCTAGCCACTGACCTACTGGAAGAAGGCTAATGTGTCCAATTGGTCCAGAAGGGCTAGGCAGCCAGAGGATATATTCCAACACACACCAGCTGAAAGACTTTGCAGTGGGTTCCCATCATTTTTAAACCTCAGTTTCCTCATTTGTGAAACGAGAAGAAAGCCATCTGTCATTCACAATATTAGATTAAATATGAACACAAATAGAAATCACATAACAGTCTCACTACAGTAGGATTGTTAGATGCTTAGTAAACAATATATACTTTACTTAGAGATTTGGGGTAGAAGTATCAAATTTTTTATATGTTATACAATAATGAATCATTTGTTAGGGACCCTTATAGGAAGCATTGTGTTCTGTAAAGTGGGCAGTAAAAGGAAACAAAGCATGATGCATCATTTTTCAGGATTTATGAATGAGTAGGAGAGATAAGAATAGTGGTCATACAAGGAGTAATATGAGACCTAGGACAAGAAATCTGAAAATTCTGTCACACTGGAGGAGGAAAGATGACTTATGTTTATTGAGTATCTACTCTGTCCCAGAATACAGGTTGGAATACAACCTTATTTCCTGTAATCCTCCCATCTATGGTATGGGGTGATTCCATTGTTATCTCTATTTAATAGGTGCAGGAACTTTCTGAGTGACCTCACGTAGTAGAGAAGGAGTTTGCAGTTTCCGACTCTTAAGTTATGATCTTTCTGGAATACCTCATTGGCTATATGGAGTGTGAATGTCAAGAGAAAAGATGTTTATACTTCCCTAGAACAAGGGAACTATGTCAGTGCTGCAGCTTTACACTGAATAACAGAGTAGCTATAAGTAATTTGCAAAACAGAGGTGGAGACCCTGGGCAATATTTGTTCTTGGAATCACTGTGAAGATACCAGCACAGGTTCTACTCACCAGTGCTGATCATGAACAATGTGTGTTGTACTGCTAAGAGATTTACTGGGGCAGGACCTTTGATGGTTACAATGAGGAAGCATTCAATGATGTTCAATTGGACATTAGTCCAGTATATCTTCATGAGTAAAGGAGCCATGGATCATTTTAAAACTGTGGCTTCAAAAAGAGCTCATATATAAAATATTAATTTAAAAAATTAGAAAAAGAAACAATTGGTCGGGAAGCAGCTAGAATGCACCTTTGTAGATAGAAGGTGAGGAGGAAAAACAGGTAAATATTAATGTGAATTTCTATCAGTCATGTGTGGTGCACACTGATTGGACTTTACTCAAGTGGACATTGAGATGGTATAGCAATGGACCTAGAGGGAGAAAGATGTTACACTGAGCACTCAGTCTTGATGCAATGAGGATAAAATCATCGAGTTGCCAGAGTCACTTAATTGAGAGCCTGCATGAAAGGGAAGCTCACATGGAAGAAAAAAGGGTTGAGAAAAAGGGTGGAAATACAGAAGACTAGGTCTTGATGAAACTCCGTTAGCCTCTGAATCCAGGTGCAGAACAAGTGAGATCCATTCCTGGAGTCCATGGTTGTGTGCACCATGGCACCTCTTCTTTGGTTTAGCTAGTTTGAGTTGGAGTTACCATTACTGACAAGAAGACATTTGACATATGGAAATATACTCATGGTCTGTCTCGAGCAATGAGGACAATGCAGGGGATAGAGAAGATGCTCCAAGAGGTTAATGGAATGAATTAATGTTATATTTGATTGTTAAAAGAATGACTCAGAAATATGGTTTCAGTGGCAGAGAGAAGTAAAACACTTATATCTTGATTTCTAGTGCAGTGCTTTACTTTACAAGGACTTTCACTAATTTGAAAAGAAATCTCATACCTCTAGAATATATAGAGGGATGTTTCTTTTCTAAAATCACCTTTCTATGTTTCATGATTTTAAATATTCATTATGGATCACAAAAGATCCCATTCTACCGCACTCCTATTTCATTCTCAGTCAGTTTGATGTGTACACTGGTAGACCTTCTTCCATGCATTTATGTAAAGTTAATTACATACCAGATTGTTGCTAATGTTTGAGTTAAAAATAACATTTTAATTTGCTTCAAAATGATACAAAGAGCATATAGGAGGAGAGAGCTGGTGGGGTTCAGATGAGATGGAGTGGATATGCTGATAATTGTTGAAGCAGCAGGATGGAGACAGAGAAGTTTGTCACACTATTCTGTATATCCAAAACATATAACTAAAAATAAATAATTATTATAAAAGTGTATTATACAATGCAAAGAACTGAAGAAAACAGGAAATAAAAAAAGAAAATTAAATATCCTACTCTTATCACCAGGAGTTTGCCACAGTTTAGTGTATATTCTTGTATGTCTGTCTAAATCTTTATATATGTGTGTACATGCACACATTTTACCAAAATATACATTTTTTAGTATCTGGAGGATTTCTGTTGCTGTTATTGTTTTTATTTGATTATTTGGGCAGAGCAATCTTCACCTTTCTATGTTTCCATGACACTATTCAATATTCTCTATCTCAGTACCTGTTTTATTCAAATTTCTCTAACCATATTTATTACATTATTTATTTGTCTATGAGCATTCTATCCAATTTTTATGCTCTTTAAAACTCATAGGAAAAAACTCAGCTTTATTAAGATATAATTCACAAAGATTATGATTCACCCCTTTGGAGTGCACAATTCAGTGTTTTTAGTACTTAACAGAATTCTTCAATCATCATAATACTCTGATTTTAGAACATTTACTCATTCCCCAAATTAGCCCCCACGCACATTCCCTTCTTTACCCCTAGGTTACTTTCCATGTCTATTTTCTTATTCTGTTCCTTTCATGTAAATAAAATAAGACACGGTCTTTTGTTATTGACTTTTTTTCACTTAAATCACAGTTCTGTCCTGTCGATGTGAAACAGTTGTTCCATTTATTTTGTCCAATTTCCTACTAGTTTGTGGTTGAAGAGTACATTCAGGATTTACTCAATCTTGATTAAATGTACTCTCTTACTTTTAAGTTGTACCAAATGAATTTCAGTGACATTTTTACTAACCAAATTAAGGGTAACTTCTGCTTATCCAATTTCCTAATGACATATAAGATTTCATAAAATACCTAGATCTTGAATTATTATAGTTCATAACCCTTTTCTAGGGAAATGAGCATACTGTATATTGCTTGGTTTTCATGTGAACATGGGTGAGAATGTCTGATCAAACACTGTCCCAGGTCTGCTGTGACTCTTAGATAGCCATTTGGGTGTTGGAGATGACAAGGACATGAGTTAAAAAATTCTCCCATAAATGTATTAGGGGAAATAAAAAATGCATGTTACTGAAATTGCTAAAACTGGTTTGCCAAGAAATAAAAGTCATAGGTATAAGTTTATAATTCATCACTTCTTTGTAGTATGCACTCATATCACACAATTATTTAATGAAGGAATATTTTAGAGTGTCTGTTGTCTGTGACCTATGTGAAGACAGGGCCACACATTTTTTCCTCTATTCTCTGTTTCCTCACTTTGTCTTGGCACAAGACAAAACTGCTCTAAACATTAAATGAAAGACAGTTAAGTATGAAAGACAATGCTAATGACCTGGCCTCTCCTCCACAATGATCTTTCAGAGATCTGTAATAGATTGTTAAAAGCTACATTTTAACAAATCCTATATGAGAGGAAGAGAGAGGCAAAGATGAAACACAGAGGTATGTGCAGCCAAGACCAATATTAAAGAAACTTTTATCTCAGTCAACAGTTGGATTCTTTCTCCAGGGATCAGAGCTGTTGAGTTCCTATGAGACCAGCACAGTGAGATCTAATCAAAGTAGAAAGAAGTTCAGAAATTTCTTTTACTTCAGAAATAAAAGGAATTACTCTAAAAGGAACACACTCCTTAGTAATTAACATTCAAGTTAATATTGTTTCATCCTCTGTTCAGATTGAGCAGAAACATGAATCAATTACAGGATAAGCAGTAAAACACTATCACAGTAATTTCAACACAAATGGTGGAATGGGGAGGTCCAAGATTCTGCCCATCCAAAAAATTAACAAACAAGTTGGCAAAAACTGCCAGAATTAAATTTTACGGAACTCTGGAATCTTGTCCAAAATGTACAATAACCAGGGGAAAACTTAATGAAGAAAGAAGTAACTTCATTATAGTAAGAGCAAGCTGTGGCATTTTAAAGCGCCGGTCTCTCCAGAACATCAGAGGCTGTGAAAATGGCAGCCTGCACAGCTGTTGTGGACTCCAAGTACCATGGGAATTACAAAAACATGATTACCAAACCTAACACCTGTGGTGGTGGGCAACTCAACCTGTCTGGCAACTCCCTTAAAGACTGGCATATGGGCTGGCACTCTTTTTGCCTGACTTAGAGCATTCCTAGGGCTGGGTGACTTACCAGACAGCTTTGAGTGAAATAATTGAAAGGCAAAAAGTATTGACTGTAGCAGCTTGGGGAAAAGGAAAACAGCCAGGACAAGCAACAGACAGACCAAAACTCCTGGGAAAGAAGAGGCTGGGAAATGAAATGTTGTGTGTGTGTGGGATGGGGTGATAGAGGTTTTAAAGCTCTTTTGTTCACTGAATAAAACAAGAAGACCAAGTCCATTCCCCTGGATAAATGCATTCTCAGTAAAGACCCTAATCTCTCACCTCTGAATGAAGTTCAGTTTCTACAGAAGCAGCATGTGAAGAACAAATAGGGTTGTAATTGACTTTGTAAGCATTGAAGTATCCAATACAAGAGTCAACCTGTGAGGATTGGGTTGATTTTTTTTTCTTCTCAGCTCCAGGTATTTAAGAAAATTTTTAAAATACTATCTGACTACTAAGTTAATGAAACAGAGATTTCAGTGGTCACAAACAATGAAAACGTTAAAAAGATGTTAAAAACATACTTAAACTATAATAAACAACCATGCCCATCAAAACAGGAACAAAAACCCAGAGAGGCAGAAGAACATGATTTTTTGAGTTACCACAGTAAAACACTCAGAAATCTGGTTTTCAATTTAAAATAAATGACAAGGCATGTAAAGAAACAAGGAAGTATGTTCAAGTCGCAAGAAATTAATAGAAGCTGTCCTTGAGAATGCACACAATGGACTTACTATACAAAGATTACATTAAATATGTTCAGAGAATTAAAGAAAACCATGGACAAAGAATTAAAGGAAATCAAGAGAATGATGTCTCACTAAGTAGTGAATATTAATCAAATGGAACTATTTAGTTCTGGGGTTGAAAGTTACAGTAACCTTAATTAAAAATTTATTAAAGTGGTTCATATCATATTCAAGTATGAAGAAGATAAAAGAAATAAACTTAAAGATGCCAACTGAAGTCATCAAGACTGAGGAGCAGATAGACAAATGAATGAGGGGAGATGAAAAGAAGCTTACAGTCTGTGGGACAACACAAGCATGTAAGTATATGTATAATGAGAGGGAGAAGAGAGAAAGGAGTGAAAAGAATCTTTGGAAAAGTGTTAGACAAATATGTGATGAAATCCATCAATGCACATATCCAAGGGGCACAAGAGAAACTCAAAGACAACCAAAGTGAGAGAAATTATGGTCGATTTGTAAAATACCATAGATGGAGTCTTGAAAGCAGCAAATGAGAAGTAACCTACCATGCACAATGGATCCTCACAAAGATTTACAGTTAATTTCTTTTAAGAAACTATACAAACTAAGCTAGTAGGTAGTAGAATGATATATTTAAAATATTTGAAGAAAAAAAACAAAAAAAAATTCTATATCCAGAAAAAATGACATAGATTAAGCTATTTACTGATATAAAAGAGGAGTTCATTACTAATAGACATGTCCAACAAGAAATGTTAAAATGAGTTCATTAGACTGAGGAATGCGAGTCAGTAACTGAAAGTCGTGTGAAAGAACAGAGTATTGGTAAGGCCAATACAGAGTTAAGTATAAATGTCAGTGCTTTTGAATTTTTCATTTGTATATCTTAGCTCTTCTCTACTGAAGCATAAAATGCTGATTATTAATCTATATACCATATATAGAGATGCAATTGGAATCATAGTAGCAAAAGGAAGCAGGGTTACAACTATAAAGAAACAGAGCTTTTGTATACTACTGTAGGGTAGTGCGAAAACATGACCCAAACTTGAAAGTGGACTCAGCAATTGGTCAATGCTGAGCACAGACTTGAATGTAACAGATGAACTTTCTCAGATGATAACTGTCTCCACCTGTACTGATTATACTCAAGATGTCCTGCCCTGGAATTTCACAGTCCTTGCCTACTTGACTGTTCTTTGTTCTTACCCACTTGGCTGTTCCTGATCTCTCACCACTCTCGCTCTGCTGATGCACTCTGTAAAACACCCCTTCCCCCACCAGTGGTGCAGTAGCTTTCCAGAAGCAAACCCAACACCGCCACTGGAATCTCCTGTTGTGCGTACAACAAAGGCCATGTTCTTGCCACCTGTGTCCTCTCATTATTTCCTTAGACTATCTAGTATGGAGGGCATTACTCTGCCAGAACATAAACACCTGCATAACAATGACTGAAACCAAATTGATGTAAATTTGAATTTGATTGTTGTGAAGTTAGATACTAATTGTTAATCTCATGGTAATCACTAAGAAAAAGAAAACTAAAATATATGCACAAAACATGAGAAGAGAGTTGAAAAAATTGATAAATTACTGTGATAAATTACTGGGAAAGGAAGTAATGGAGTAATATTGTCATGAAAGAAAGACATAATACACAAAAACAAAACAGAATGACAGAAGTCATTCTTAGAAACTACTTTATATGTAAATGACTAATACCCTCTACTTTTGAGCCACAGATTAGAAGAATTAAAAAACAATCTAACTATATGCTCTCTGTAAGAGACTCACTTAAGACCCAAATAAATATCTGTGGAATATGAATGGATACTAAAGATAATATGAGTAAATAATAAATAATAGACACCTTGAATGATTATAGTATTATCTACATAAATATTTAGATCATACAGTGTGTCATTTTGTTAAAATAGCAATAGTCCCCAAAGCAATATTCAGATTCAATACTGATCAAAATCCCAAAGTCAGTGCACCCTGGTGGAGTAGCAGTTATATCTGCCACCTCCTTCTGGGGACATCCCAAGGACCCAGATTCACAATCCAAGGCAAGGGGGAACAATCAACATGACACTAAATAAAAATAAAATAAAATGTTTCTTCCTAACTGTTTGCCTACTCACCGACTCGCCTTTATTCCTGCCTGCACCTTTCCTTACAAAATAAATCCCAAAGTCTTTTTTGGGGCATAGGAGTGAAAAAGTTGATCCTAATCTTGAAAAGGAAAACACAATTGGAAGATGCACACATTTTAAATTTGTGCATATAGTAATCCAAACAATATGGCATTATCATTAGAAAGACACATAGATCAATAGATTAAAAGTTTGATTTTGAAAAGGGTGAAGAATAATCAATTGAAAATAGGGTTTTTAACAAATGGTGCTGGGATATCCAGAATAAAGTTGAATCTTTATCTTACCTCACATACCAAAATTAACCTCAAATGTATTAAACATGTAAATATAAGAGCAAAACTAAAATATAAGAAAACAGGGGTATATCTTCATGACCTTGGATTTGGCAATAGTTTGGGATTTGGCATAATTATATATGACACCATAAACAAAGGCAACAAAAAAGCAGGTAAATTTATATTCTAAGTGACAATGGAATCAAAAAATGTAGTGAATGTGTGAAAACAGAGATGAACTGTGAACTATGTAAGTCATAAAATCTCACATTGAGTGATTCTATTTCTATGAAATATCCTTAATGGTAAATCCATAAAGAGATTAGTTGTTACCAGGAGCTAATTGTAGGTAGGGGAAAAGGAAATGATTGCTTAAGGGGTAAGGGATGATTGCTTTTGGTATGATGAATTGTTTGGGGACTGGAAGAAGGTGGTGACTCCATAATACTGTTAATGAATTAAATGCTCCAGAATTTTTTTACTTTAATATTGTGAAATTTATGTTAGGTGAATTCTACTTCATTTAAAAAATTAGTATCACACTTTCCCCCATCATAAGCTTTAAGTTTTAATTTTGAATTTACTAATTTCTGCCTCCCCTTGGGCTAAAAACCTTGAGAAAAACACATACTCTGTATAGATCATAGTAACACATATATACACTAGAAACACACACATGACACACATTGCTCTCATTTTTTTAATTCTATCAAAATTACTTTGCAGATGCAACAAAAGACACTGATCACCCATTTTCCCGTGCAAAAAAGATGCATATATAGTTCCAAATATCTTCATTTCCTCAATGTATACTAAATACAGTTTATGAAGACTGGAGTCCAAGATGGTAATCAGTTAAGACCTCTGACTCCCTTCCTCCCCACAGAATAGCTAGAAAACACCTGCTCTACAAACACAATCCCTGAGGGTAAATGAGAACAACAACTTCACAAACATCTGCAAGAATTTGCCTCCATAAAAACGTAGATGAAAACGACCAGCCACATTTGTAGTTTTGGGTTACCACATTATATTTTTGAGATTTTTAGCCCCATGGAATAGCTGTGGGAAGAGGCAGGTCAGCATCAGAGAGCACACTGAGTGGGCTTGTTGACACTGAGCCAGGGGAGCATGCATGGTGGAAAAGGGGCAAGCACTCTGGTAAACAAAGACACAGCCCCTGAAGAGAGCACATGTAGGAGAACACACAGGAGGCAGCCATAACAGGATGGCATCCAGAGGAAAGGCCCACCTGCTCCCAATATTATTGTGCTGGTACTGTAGAACTTGCCCACCTGAAATCCTACCCCCAGGTCTAAGGGCACCGAGTATCACACTTGCTGGGACTTTCAGGTCTCTGAAGGAAGAATGCCTCCCAGATGGGAGGAACTTTCAACAGTTATCAGCTAGTACTACTCTGTGGGCAGAATTGTAACTATGACCTCCTTGCTGATTGTGGGCCAACAATTCTGAGCTGAACATTACTGTTCAGATCTGTGATATAGGAGGAAAGCTCTACATTCCCCACACAGACTCCAAACCCAGAGGCTGGACACTTGGACCTCAATGAGAGTCCACCACAGAACTTCAACAAAGCAGACCAGTGGTAATATCACACAACTAAAGAATTCTCAGCATTCAAACTAAGATTCAGGCCGACTCGGTGTAATTGTGGTAGGTCATTACTTCAAGGAAACCTAATCCATAAAATAAAAACAGAATGTTGAACAGAGAGAAGACACAGAGAAATATACCTGGAAAGATGGATACCAGTAAAGTCCCAGAGGAAAATCTGAATGCAACAGACATATGCAAACTACCTGAGGATGAATTTGAGGCAACAGTGATAAACGTACTGAGGGAAGAATAGAGGAAGAAAAAGAGAACTGTAACAAAGAGAGAGAAGATATAAAGCAGCTTAAAATGGATGTTAAAGAAATAACACAATAGCTGAACTAAACAGCTCAACAGAGGGACTCAAAATGGAATGGATGAAGCCTCTAACAGAATCAGTGAGCTAAAAGATAGGGCAGAGGAAACCATTAAAGAGAAAAAAGAATGAAAAGAAATGAAAGCAAAATGAAAAGACCCTTGGGGTAACATCAAAAGAGACAATATTCACATCATAGGCCCAGAGAAGAAGAGAGAAAGGCAACAGACACTGTACTGGGAGATATAACAGCTGTGAACTTCTCTAACCTGTGGAATGAAATAAGCCCCCCAACCCAGGAAGCTCAAGAGTTCCAAACAAAAGAAATTCAAGCAGACCTATACTAATAAACATCATTATTAAAATGTCAAAAATACAAGATAAGGAGAGAATTTTAATAGCAGCTAGAATAAAATGGATCTGAAACAAGGAACTAGAGAAACTTCCTTTTTGCTGGGCTATTCATGTAAACACTTATGTTTAGGGTGGGACCTCTACTCTTGTAACCATTTATGTTTAGGGTGGGACCTCTATTCAAATAACCACTTATGTTTAGGGTGTGACCTCTACTTATGTAACCACTTACAAAAACAACACTACATTATAAATACCCTGCACTATTTGGGTTCAGGGCTGCTCCATTTGGGTTGATGTTTTCCCCCTTACAGTAGCCGGCTAATAAACTCCTCCTAAATTCTCTTTGACTCTGGTATGTCTCTCTGATCTCATTGGATATTTTGGAACAGATCATGTACAAAGGAGCACCCATAAGACTGTCAGTGGATCTGTCCATTGAAACTATAGGTCAGGAGAAAGTGGAATGATAGAGTCAAGGTGCTGAAAGAAAAGGATTCTAGCCAAGTATTCTCTACTCTGAGATATCATCACTTAAAATTGAAGGAATGATGAAAAGCTCTTCAGATTAGTAAAATTAAAAAAGAATTCATCATGAGTAAAACAGCTTTATTAAAAATACTAAAGGGAGCCCTGAAGTGCAAAGAAATCCCACTTAAAAATGGCAAGACAGCAAAATGTAAAAAGTAGGAAGAGGAGAGTAGAAGTGCAGATGGTTAGAATGAGCTCAAGAATAGTTTGCTTTGGAATGAAACAGGAAATAAACATAAAATACTTAATGGAAACCTCAGGGTAACTTCAAAACACATCTCCAAAGAAAAGTAAACAAGAAAACAAAGTGAAACTAATCATGACATAACTGCATTCACCAGCACCTAAGAAGAGAAAGAGAACAAAAGCAGTGTATGTAACAACATTCAGAAAAAAACATGCAACAAATGGCAAAAATAGTTACATATCAGTAGTCACCATAGATGTTAATGATTGAAGCTCACCGATCAAAAACACAAAGTTGTCAAATGGATTAAAAAACATAACTCAACCTTATGGTGCACTCAGGACATTCACCTTTTTTCAAAAGATAAAATATAGGCTCAAAGTTAATGGTAGGAAGATAATTCTACAGCAGAATGATAACCAAAACAAAAAGTAGGAATAGCCATATTTATCTCAGATAAAATAGATTTCCAATTAAAGAGGATTACAAAAGACAGAGATGAACATTATATGATGATTAGGTAATCAATCCAGCAAGAAAACAACCCTTAATAACATGTATGCACCAAATAAAGGAACACTGAAATACATAAATCAAGTAGTATCTGAACTAAAGAGTGACATCAACAGCAAAACAATAATAGCAGGATGCCTTAACACCTCATTTAAATCACTGGACATATTAACCAAACAGAAAACTAACAGAAAAGCAACAACATTGAATGACTAACTGGAACAGATTGGTCTAATAGACATATACTAAACACTCCATCTAACAACTGCAGACTTCATATTTTTTCTTAAGTGCACATGGAACATTCTCAAGGATAGATCATATGTTGAGACACAAGTTTCAACAAATTACAAAGATTGAAATCATACCAAGTATCTACCCTGAACATAATAGTTTAAAATTAGAAATCAACCACAAAAAAAGAAAACTGGAAGACTCCAAAATAATACGGAGACTAAACAATATGCTCCTGAATGACTCTTGGGTGAAAGAGGAAATCAAAGAAGAATTTTTAAATTGCCTGGAAGCTAATGAGAATGAAGACATGAGCTCCCAGAATTTATGGAATGCAGCAAAATCAGTACAAGAAGAGAATTCATTGCAATCCAAGCCTACCTCAAGAAACAAGAAAAATCACAAACACTCTAACCTTAAACCAAAAGCAACAGAAAAAAAAACAAAAAAACAAAAAAACAACTGAAGCCAAAAATTAGTAGAAGAAAGTAAACAATTAAAACTTGGGCATATACCTGAAATAGAAAACAAAAAGACAATTCATAAAATCAGTGAAACTAAAAGTTGGTTCACTGAAAAAGTGAAAAAAAATTGACCAATCACTGGTTAGACTCATGAATCATAATGAGAGAAAGCTCTCATAACTAGAAGCAGAAATAAAGGGGAGAGCTGACAACAGATATCATAGAAATACAAAACATTATAGGAGACTACTATGAACAGCTTTATGCCAATAATTGGACAACCTTGAGGACATGGACAGATTCTTAGAAATAGACAGTCTACTAAGACTAAACCAGGAAGAACTGAAATACCTGAATAGAAATACCACAAGCAAGGATAGCAAGTCTCCCTAAAATAAAAATCCAGGACCTGATGACTTTACTAGTGAGTTTTGCTAAACTTTAAGAGAAGAATTAATACCTATGCTTCTCGAGCTCTTCCAAAAACATTGAAGAAGAGGGAATGCTCCCACTTTCTATGAGGCTAATATTTTACTAATACCAAAAGACAATAGAGACATCATCAAAAAGAAAATTACAGACCAATATCTTGAATGAACATAGATGCAAAAATTCTCAACAAATTATTAGCAAACCAAATCCAACAATTTATTAAAAGGATCATCCATCATGACCAAATGAGATTCAACCCAAGGATGCAAGGATGGTTCAACATACACGAATCTATTAATGTCATACATCATAGCCACAAAAAGGAGACACACCATATGATCATATCAGTAGATACAAAGGAAGCTTTTCACAAGATCCAACACCAATTTATAAAAACTCAGTAAATCTGGGGATTGAAGATACATACTTCAACATAAAAAAGGCCATATAGGATAAACCCACAGCTCAAATGATAAGTCTCAGGGGAAAAATTGAAAGTGTTTCCTCTAAGGTCAGGAATAAGGCAGGGCTGTCCACTATCACTACTACTATTTAACATCATATTGGAGCTCTTGGCCAGGAAAATTAGCCAAGAAGAAGAAATGAATCAAAACTGAAAAGGAGGAAGTAAAACTATTGCTATTTGCAGATGACATGATTATATATTTTGAAAGCCCTAAAAATTCTGTCAAAAAACACTAGAACTAATCAATAAATTCAGTAAAGTAGCAGGCTGAAAAATCAACGCACAAAAATTTATTGCATTATAGCCATCATGTTATATGAAAACAATACAATAGAAGAATACAAAAATCAATAAAAATGCCTTATTTACAATTTACAATAGAAAAATAAATACCTTGTAAGGTACTTAACAAAGGAAGTGAAGGTGTTTACAATGAAAATTTTAAGTTAAAAGAAGTAGAGGAAGGTGCAAACAGATGGAATGATATCCCCTGCTCATGGGTGGGAATAATCAATATTGATAAAATGGCCATCTTACCAAAAGCAATACAAAGGTTTAATGCAATACCCATCAAAATCCCATGGGCATATTTCAAGGAAATAGAACAAAAAAATTTAAATTTGTATGGAACAACCAAAAGGCCCAAATAGAGGTATCACAAGCCCAGATATTAACAATACTACACAATAATAGTGATCAAAGCAGTGGTACTGAAATAATAACAGAGGCACAGATCAATGAAATTACCACAAATTAACTCATTCACAGCCGGTTGTTAATTTACAACAAAGGGGTCAAGAGCATACTTGGAGAACAGAAAGCCTTTTCAATAAGTGATGTTGGGAATAACTGGTCAGTCACATACAAAAGATGACACTAGCCCACTCTCTAACACCATTCACAAAAGCAATTCAAAATGGACTACAGACTTGGTCATAAGACTGGAAACCATAAAATTCTTGGAAGACAACATAGGAAAAACTTTACATTACATCAGCTTTAGAGAGGACTTTGGGGAATCAACTCCAACATTAACAGGAACAAAAACAGAAATAAACAAGTGGGGCTCTATCAAACTAAAAAGCTTTTGCATAGCAAAAGAAACTATCACCAAAGCAAAATGACAACCTACTGACTGGGAGAAGATATTTGCCTTCCATTCCATATATCTGACGGGGCTTAATATACAAAATATACAAAAAAAAAATAAACCTCAACAACAGAAAATCAGTTAATTCAATTAAAAATGGGCAGAAGAAATGCATACACATTTCTCCAAAGAAGACATACAGGTGACCAACAACACATTAAAAAAATTCCTCTTTCATAGTTATTAAAGAAAAGCATATCAATACAACAGTGAGATATCACCTTACACCCAAGAGATTGGCTATTGTCCCAAACTGGAAACTACAAATTTGGGGTAGGATATGGATAAAATGGGACACTTTTACACTGTTGGTGAGAATACAAATTAGTACAACCCTTAAGGAAAGCAGTATGGGGATTCCTTAAAAAGTTGAATATGGAAATCCCACATGATCCTGCTACCCCATTTTACTCAAAAGATCAAAAACACTGATTTGCAGAAATGTATGTACCCCCATGTTTATTATGGGTCTATGCACAATGGCTAAGTATTGGAAACTACCTAAGTATCCATCGTCAGATGAATTAATAAAGAAGATGTGGTCTATGTACACAATGGAATGCTATATAGCCGTTAAAAGCAATAAAATCCTGTCATTTGAATCAACATGTATGGAACTATAAAGGATTATGCTAAGTGAAATAAGTCAAAAAAAGAAGATACTTACTCATAGGTGGTATGTAAAAAGACAAAGTAAAGGAGCGAACTAAACAAAATCAACCCTTGGACATTGGCAATAGAACTGAGGTTACCAGTAAAGAAGGGGGTGGTGGAGTAAGTGGGGATGGGGACTAGTGGACAATGGCGAAAAATTCTTTGTGGTCTGGTGGTAGGCAGGGTGTGTTTGCTTACGTTTGAGAAATGGGGAACCTGCACATATAGGTTTATATTAATTTGTAAAGCAAAGTTATCCCTATAAATATTAATATGAAATACAGTTTATGCCTCTTACTATGTCCTTTAACACTGGGTTATACCTTCCCGATAGTCATCTGCCATACCTTCAGTCATTCACTCATATTTCTACTTCAGCTACAAGACTCTACTTTAACTACCTAAACATAATGGAGATGGGTATGCTCATTCTGTACCTTAAATATCTGTTCCCCCTAGATCAGCATGGAAGCAGTTACATAGCTGTCAGACAGGGTGAAAGCCTTGAATCCTTTCAGAGGACTTTTATTCACATACCATCAGATGGGATAAACTTCCACTTCTCTCTGCTTCTAGATCCTGGTTATTCAAAAAATGGTTCTTGAATTAGCAGCATCAGTATCATGCCAGAGCTTGTAACAAATGCGGAACCTCAAGACAGACCACAACCTATTTATTCAGAGTCTGAATATTAATAAGTATCCCAGATGATCTATACGCACTTCACTGTGTGGGAAGCACACAGAGAAGACCTCTGTTTTTATACGTATACCATTACATTTTTCACTTTGCTGATCTGCATGAGTTCCCTGGCCATTAAGTCCCTTGAGGATAAGAAATATGTTTTCTTTGTTAAGGTATCCTTAAATGTACAGTTCTGGTCTCATATTCTCCCTCACACTATCTTTTCAGAATTATTAGAGAAAATGAATCATTTCTACAATCACTTAAGAATTTTTTTCTCTAATTCATTAGTGAACCACCTTGAGGGCTTTTGTGGTGAAAATGCAAGACTCTGAGCTTAACTATCTGCAGATTTGTATCATCAGGTTATGCACAGCATCGCAAAACTAATAATGCTAACAGAGTAATGAGAAGAAAATGACAACAGAAGCTAGATTTCCCGTTACCCCAGAGCAGAGGATAAGACAGGTCAATGTCGTCTGTTTGCCAAAATAATTCCGAGGACCATTTCTTATTCTGGAAAGTGGCCCTGTGGGGGCACGTCACTGTATCTGGGGTACAGCTCAGCAAGTTTGCTGCTGGGCTCAGCAGGCAGTGAGTGACAGGAGGTGTTGGGAGGAATCCCCATTCCAAGACTCCTTCCAACCCCACACACAGCAGCTCAAACCTAAATAAAGACATTACTGGAAATGTTCTACTACTCTGGGCTGAGTTCCTTCTTCTTTCCTTTCCTTCTTTCCTTGCTTGCTCAAATACCTATTATTCCAATTAAAAAGACAGTTGAAGCTTAATACCCACTTTCCAAAAGCACCCCATGCAGTGATAAAGAAGCTTGTAGCAAATAACTGAAATATACTGAGCTAAGTGCTATAGAGAAAGTGTATTCCAGGGGGGAGAGCTTTCAAGACAATCAGTTGTGCAGGGAATGCATTAGATCTGGGCATTAAACCACCCAGAGAAATGTACTAGGTGAATGAGTTAGGCAAAGATTCTTGCTTGAAAACACAGGAACTAAAATTATACTATGAATCCTAAAATCTGAAAGTAGCTAAATAATACTAGAAAGAAAGATAAAGGAGGCATGGAACAGGGAGAATATGGGTTGGGGATAACGGAGTCTAGGTAAAAGGAAACCTTCCATAATTTACAAAGATGTATGGACTCTACTCGCTGCTGTTCCTTGCACTTAAAGATGTGAATCACTGGAAATAGGTTTTATGTCACAATATAGTAGATATACATAGAATTTGAACCAAAGTTGCATGAAATAATTAATTGATCTGATTAAACATCCATATTCCTATTATTTCCATTTTATTCTATATCAGTGTCAGATACTGGTCATGGTTTTATCTGTCAGTTTTCAAGAGGATCCAATCTGTGATAGTGGTTATCCTTGTCTTGCTCTAGATCTCAAAGAGATTTCAACACTTCATAAATGTGATGTTTGCTCTATGAATTTTATAATTTCCTTGTCAGATTAAGGAAGTCTTACTCACATTTTAGTAAAGGTTTTTAACATGAATGTTAAATTCCATTACACATAATTGATATGATAATTTTCTATGAAGTTATTAATGCCCCCTTTAATTGTTTGACTTCTCTAATGTTAAAAGAAAACATTGTATTCATGAGATAAACTTTATTTGGGCATGATGTATTAGCCTTTCTATATATATTTCTGTATTTGTTTAGAAATCTAAAAATATACATATGGGAGTGAGCATTCTGTTTGGTGTACAGTTCTATAAACATCAAATGTATAGATTCAAGCAACCAACCACCAGCACCCATCAAAAAATGGTAGTGATCAAATTTCCAAATGTCATTAAAAAATGTTTCTTTGAGGAAGTATTCATATTTATTTGTATGTTAAGTTCCTTTCCATCTTTCTCCACCCCCTTTGCAATGTATTTATTGAAGAACCGGATCATTTTCCTGTTGAGGTTCCCACAAGCTGAATGTTGCTGGTTATATTCCTGTAGCTGTTTATTAATAGACTGTGTTGTTCAACATACTGTTGTGTCTTCCATATTTTGGCTAAATTAACTCGAGGCTTAATCAGATTCAGGATTTATTTGGTTGAGGACAACACTAGTTTACATATAGATTTGTATGTTAGATTAGGATATATGGAATGTTTGCTTGGCCTTTTTTTTTCTAATATTAGAAACAGTTAATGACCAATGCTTAAACATATGGATTTATCAGATGTCTCACACAATGATAATATACTAATTCTCTCATTTCATTAGTTACACTGCTTCTATAAAAAGAAACTTTACCTCATCTACTTTTTGGTGTACTTGGTAGGTTAGAAAGAATTGATAACATGATGAATTATTACTTTTTTCATTTTCAACTTTCCAAACCATAGTCATCAGACTATGATATTTTCTTTCATTATCATATTGCATCGAATAGTTTCCTACATATCGGATATGCTTACATTCATAGCCTTAGTGATGCTCAAATTGTACCACTTTAGTTAATAAAACTTACTTAGGTTGACTTCAATTTTGCTTAGACTCTAATAGTCTCCAACAGAGTTCTTGCTATTTCATGTAAGATATTCCAAAATCACCTTATACATTTCCTGCCTTAGACTTGGAATCAGTCATTCTGAAAGGAGTCTTGATGCTTTTTTGGTGAGAAATGGCATTTCAAGACTACAATTTGTGAGCTATGTATGTTCCTTGGTATTGGCTTATTATGTTGTGTGATAAAGGCATTTTTAGGAAACAGACCTAGGAAATATGTAGACACACATATATGCATGTATTTGTGTATGTATATGCATATGAGTATATATATATATATATATATGTATCTACAAATCAGTCTACATATTACCCCTCCTTCCTGACCTTCCTCCTTTTTATTCCTTCTTTCCTTCCTTCTCTAAAATTATATTTGACTACAGTACTCTAGGGCATAGGGATGGTAAAATTAAAGTAACTTTTAATTACTCAATGAATTCCAAAATACACATTACCTACAGCCTCAAAACCAAACAAACAAGCAATCATAAGTAAATAATAGCATAATTACCAATAATAAGTTTGCTAAGAAGGTTTGAGAGTTTTTTAATTGCAGTTTTCCTATGAGCACATATCCCACTAAGATATGTGCAGTAAAATAAATAGGATGTTAGAGTAAGTTGTAATACTATGAATAGTATTACATAGTATGTAACACTGAATGTTTAGCCACAAAAAATAGATATTGAAGGTCATTTCATGTCACCTTGGAATTTTTTCAAGGATAGGATTCTAAAATCAATTATATAATATAAAGTATTTTCCAAGTTCTTTAGTTTCTAACTATGTCCCTCCCATAATATTCCCAATGCATCTTCTCACTACAGTTACGTACATGCACACAACTTAGTATTTTCATTTTTTTTAGACAAGTGGCAGCAAGCTGCACTCCCATTTATTTTCAGACAATAAGACAGTCTAGAAAACTCTTCAAATTAAGAAACAGAGGTCATTCCTATTACCTTACACAACTTTCTAGTACTCCACTATGGAGTGCTAGAGTTTATTCATCCAGTCTCCCGCTGATGGCTGCTACCTGAATTATTTCTTTTTTAGAAATATTTTTTCAAATATTCCTGCAACAAGTGTTTAGAGCACATGAATTTCCATATTTTTTGCCTGTGCATTTTGGGCATCAATTCCTAGAAGTGGTTTTGCTGGGTTAAAAAATAAATTAATATGTAATTTTCCTGAAAATTGCCATCTATACCTACACAGGTATTTATTAACTCACATTCCAACTCCAGAGATATGTGAGAATAGCTAACTTCTTCCACAGCTTTGATAGCAGAGCATGTTGTCAAATGTTTCTTGTGTTGTCATTTTAGTGGGTGAGAAATGGTGTTTTGCTACAATTTTAATGTTAGTCTCTCTTATCGTGAGTGGAAATGAGAATACTTTCTAATTACGTGCTAATGAATTTTCTTTTCTATAAACTTTATGTTCATATGCTTATACTATTTTTTTAGAGATGTTCTTTTTTCTCTATTTTTCTAAGCTTTTTATTTATTAGAAATATTGATCTTTTGTGGTACAAGTTGCAAATGATTTTCAAATTTGTCAAATTTCTTTTTACTTTACTTGACTTTCTCTTTTATAATCATGTCAATTTTTTTTGTGTGTGAAACTTCATCTATCATTTCATTATGGCTTTAAAATTTTTGAGCAATAATTAAGAAATCTGTTCACTGTTCCAGATGGCAAGGGAATTCCCCCAAATATTCTTTTATTATGTTTTCAACTTTCATTTTGACATAAGTATAGATCTACTGAAAGTTACAAAGTTAATGCAGAGGTTCCATGTACCCTTCACTTAGTTCCCCGCAATGATAATATCTTGTTGATTATCACACAATACCAAATAATGAAATTAACACTAATAACAATCCACGATATTCAGATTTCACTAGGTTTATATGTACTCATTTGCATATGTGTGCATGTGTGTGTAATTGCATGCAAGTTTATCACATGAATTAATTTGTTAAGCATCAATACAATCAGGACACAGAATTATTTCTTAATAACCTCAGATATCCTACTCATGACACATCTTTATGGTCACATCCACTCCCTTACCCCAAACCTTGTCCCAACACACTGATAACCACAAATCCATTATTTAACTCTAAGATAGTACTGTTGAATGCTATATAAATATAGCCCTACAACATGTCACCTGCAGAGACTGGTGTTTCTTTCAACACATTGACATTGAGATCCATCCAAGTTGTTGTACATATCAATAGTTTATCCCTATTTTTATAGTATTCCATGGTCTGAGTGTAATACAGTTATAGTGTCCACTCACTGAAGGCATTTAAGTTGTCACCAATATTTGGATATTAAAAATAAAGCTGCTATAAACATTCATGAACAAGTTATTGTGTGGGCCTATATTTTCCTCTATCTAATATATAAATGCCCAGGACTTTGATTGCTGGTTGGAGAATAAGTTTTTATTTATTTTTTAGAGACTTAGCTTTCCGTTACTGCTATAACAAACTACCACGAGTTCAGTGGCTTAAGCATCATACATGTTTTCTTTTATAGTTCTGGAGATCAGAGGTCCATAATAGGTTTTACTGGGTTAACATCAGGGTGTCCTCATGACTGCATTACTTTCTGGAAGCTATTGGTGAAAATTCACTTCCTTGATTTTTCCATCCTCAAGAACTTTCCTGCATTCTTCAGCTTATGACTCTGTTTCTCAGTCTTCAAATATAATAATTATTGTCATATCTCTCCAACTCTTTTTCTACTTTTAATTGGTCACTCCCTCCCCCCACTTTCAACATAGCTAAGAAAAGTTCTCTTATGACCTCTAGTGATTAGATTGGACCCTCCAAGATTATCCAAAATACTCTTCTCTTCTTAAGGTCCTGAACCTTATTCATATGTGAAAAATCCTTTTTGCTAAGTAATACATTCACAGGATCTGGAAAAAAGGATATGACATTTTTGGAGATGATTATTCTGTCTACAGAGAAACGTTCCAACTATTTTCCAAAATGAATAGGCTATTTTACATGTTTCTACACATTCTCATCAGCATTTGATATCACCATTTTTTCCAGTTGTTCTAATAGATATGAATACTATGTCATCATTAATTCAATTTGCCTTTCCTTAATGGCTAATGAAGTTGAATATCTTTTCATGCGCTCTGCTAGCTCTTCAATGAAATGTCTCTTCATGTCTTTTGTTATTTTCTAATTGGATTGTTTATTTTTGTTAATCTTTTAAAGTATTCTAAATATAAGCAATTTGTTAAACGTAGAGTTTACAAATATTTCCTCCCACTTTGTACATGTCTTTTCATTATCTTAGCAGGGTCTTTGGCATAACAAGACTTTTAATTCTGATGTTCATTTTGCCATTTTTTTCTCTCACATCTAAGACAACTTCATCTAGCCATGTGTCCTGAAGATTTCCTCCTGTCTTTTCTTCCAAAGGATTTTCAATTGCAAATTTTATACTGAAGTACATGATCCATTTTGAGTTGATCTGTATACAAATGATGGGTTTACGTTATGGTTTATTTGTTTGCCTATGGATATCTAGTTGTTCCAGTGCCATATCATTCTTCCATTGAATTGCTGTTACTCCTTGATCAAAAATACATTAGTCATACTTGCAGATGGCTATTTCTTGAATATCTATTCTGTTTCATTCATCTATTATCTGTAGATAAAGACATCACACTGATAATACCACACTGTCTTGACTACTATTTACTTAATAGTAAATATTAAAATAAGGTAGACTAATTCATTCCACTTTATTCTTTCTTAAAAAAGCAGTGAGTTTGTCTTATCAGACATTTAAACATTCTTTAAAATTTCTGTAATTAAAAAAGTGAGATATTGACAGATGTATAATTGAAATTTAATAGGAAATCTATAAGTAGACCTAATTGCAAATGAAAATTTAGCATATGACTTTGGAAAAATTTAAGTCTGTAGAAAAAAAAGAACATTTAAATTATTGGTTTGGGTTTAGGTAAATAAGATGAAATTTGATATCCTTGTAATGTGCATCAAGTTTTCAAATGAATCAAAAAATACAAATAAAATTATATAAGTGCCTGAAGAAAACATGGGTAAATTTCTCTATAACCTGTGAGCTGGGAAATCTTATTAATCTACTACTCAAAATCCAGAAGAAGCAAAAAGAAAGAAAGAGAAATAACTTTGATTACATCAAAAACTTTGTGTGATTTTTTAATATGCAAATTAAAATGTCAAATTACATAGCAGGAAAAAATTAGTAGTAGTAATGAGAAAAAAAAATCTGGATATTCCTAATAGAGAGGGCTCTCCAAAATATGAAAGTGAAAAGCTAACAACTTTATAAAGAAGATTAAGAAGTAAAGAGAGATGCAGCCTGGTAAGTTACGCATTAGGTCTGTGGCGGGGGCATGGGACCTGGGTTCACAGTCAGTGGTGAGTGTGTGGGGAAACAATCAAAATGAACTAATTATTTTACTTAAATGTTTCTTTCTCCTCCCTTTTCCTTCCTCTCTACTTGCCTGCCTATGTGCTTCCTTCCTCTTTAAAACAAAGTTCATAGAAAAAAATGCAAGTGACATAAACTTACAAAAAGATATTCATCTTTGTTTATATGACAAATAAAATGTGAATTAATTGGGACTGCTGGTGGTAAACTTAATGTGCTATTACAGATATTGAGATATCATGATATGTACCTTAAACCTATATAATGTTTTGATATGACACCCCTTCAATAAATTTTAACTTAAAAATATATTATTAGTTATTATTATACATTCATCAGAATAGCAAAATTAGAAATTTTGCCAATATACTATATGATGAAGCTTTGGGGAGACAAGCACTCTCACACATTGCTGGTGGGAATGCAAAAAGATGCAATCTTTTTGGAAGGGAATTTTTCAATATCTAGGAAAATAACATGTCTATTCATGCTTGGACACAATTCATCTCTAGGATCTCTCCTAAAGATGTACATTGAAGTGATTACAGATTTCTTAGAATATATTTATATTCAAAACTGCTCTAACACTTTCATTTCAGATTCACTTACTTGATCTTCATGAATGTCTAAATAAATAAGCAAATATATTATCCTACCACAAAAAGTTTTGATACCCTTCTTTCATGGTTTTCTATTTAAAATAAAATAAACATTACTCCACATGATGCAGCTATTGTACTTCTTAAGACTTTTCTTTCCCTGCAATGCACATACATATACACACATATATTTTAAGAACTTTTAGACTGCACAAGTTATACAGCATCAAGGGCAAGAGAAAGCATGTTTTGAGCTACATAACAAAGAAAAGTACTGGAGCCAGAAGACTGAGGACTGAGATTGAGAACTAAGTCAGAAGGTGACTGAGCAGTGCCCATATAACCTTCCCAAACTGAGCAAGGAAAACCTACCCTCCTGTTACAAATAAAGAGGGTATTTGGGGTCTGAATTATTAACCTTGGTTATTAGCCAAAAAATTTAATAAGTGTATAACTCTTACTGTGGTTCTTTGTTGGTCTAAGTTGTAACTGGTACATGATATGGACTATGAATGACAGTAGAGCCTAATTTCTTATTGCACAAATGAGTGACATGTGCACACCCTGGACTGGAATTGGACCAGTGATACATTTGAGGGGCATGTGTTTGCAGGATCATTCAGTTGTATGTCCTGCCCTGGGAGTACTGCCGATTGGGTTTTTGTACAAGAGCACTTTGCTCATCTCAACTTAGTATGAGTCTTAAAATTGATGCCCATGGAGACAGCATTTAGTTCACATAGTTAGTTAGTGACAGAGAGAGAAGTAATACAGACTCCCTAATATGGCTCTGAAATCCTTCCCCTACATCAGACTGCTTTTACCTTTGCACTACTCTAGAAAATGCTTCTCAAAAAAGAGCCTGTAGAAGAACTTGAATCCCACTTTGGTCTTGACATGGTGACCATCAAGAGCTCGGTAAGATGTCACCATCAACAAGGTAGTCACACTGTTCAAATGGAAAAATGTTTAAAGGTGAATCAAGAGGTAAACAAGGGAAATGTTGCTCTTTCATAATGAGGACCCAGGCACTTTAAGAGCTACTGGAATTATTATGAATAGAGCCATTAAAAGCAAGCAGTGACTTTGCTGATTTTAAAACCTCAGTGATTAAAATAGAAAATATTGTAAGGAATGAATGTTTTCAATATAGCATTGATAAGATTCTTAAAGAAACAGTTCTACATTTCTATTAGAATATCTAAGACCTAGTTTGAAATAAAACAAATAGAACCATCTTTGCTTACTCAAGAGAAGTAAAATCTTATGTTCATACACACACTAAGTTGTACTTAAATGATTATGACATCTTCATTCCTAATCACAAATAAGTCTGGAAATAAACAAAATGCCCCCCAGAGGGTGAACAGAGATTAGGTAGATATTAGGATATGGATTTTAGGGTGATTGTACAGCAATACTTGAGAATACTATACATAAATAAAAATGAATAAACTATTGACATATACAGTTTAGATCTCAAATACATCATGTTGAACAAATGAAGAGGAATTAAGAGACTACAGTCTGTATGATTCCATTTATATCACACTGTAGAAAAAGCAATATTATAGGAAGAGGAAATAGACCAGTAGTTGCCCTGAATGAGTGTTAGAGGAGGGGCTGACAACAAAGAGACATGGGGTGATAGAACTGGTTAATATCTTGTTTGTCATGGTGTTGACTAGATTATATGCATTTGTTAAAAACAAAATATATATACTAATAAAAATAAATTATATTGCAAAATTCACCTTGAAAACTGCTTTTTCAGAATAATTGGTTTCTTGTAGACATAAGTACTTTATTACATGGATCTAAAAATTATCTTGAGAAAGGGTCTATAAATTCCATCATACTGTCAGAAGGATACATTATAAAAAAAATTAAGAACCTCCAGAGTATGGGATATTACCGTTGACTTCAACATTAGGTGAAACTGAGCTCCATATGTTATCCCAAATCCCTGTCCAGCTCTCAGCTACTTGTCCGGGATACAGGATGTTTGTGTGCATGCATGTGTGTGCATACATGCATGCATGCATGTGCATGTGACAAAGAGGGATCTCTCTTCTCCCTGTCATGTTGTGTCATGTCATGCTGTGTCTCTAGCTCAATACTACCCTGTCTCCAACATGCTCTCAAAGATCTGCCTCCCTCTTTGATTGCTAGGAAGAGATTCATGGGTAGAGAAAGCTTTTCTATACTGCTCCTACTTTCAGTCAGTGAACTTGTCCTAATAATCTTCAGCATCTTTTTAGGCTTTTGATACTATTAAGGCAAAGCTTTCTGTGTTTTTCTAGTCTTTTTATATGTTGTTAGTAAAATAGTTGATTCGAAACACCCATTGTGTTTTAATGATGTTTGAGTTATCTGGTATTTTGCTCTTTAGTTACTGTATATTTTATCTATTTGACTCTTTTTAAAAACAAGGTTGTGTCATTTTTAACTTGAAGTGAATGGTCACCAATGATAGTAAATGTAAACCCTCCATGATTGATTAAAATTCAGATTTGCTGATCTAGCTCAATATTTATTCAACTTCATTTCTATCTTATGTTTCAGTCTTGTTTGGATACTGTGACCCTTCAGAATAAAAGAATGTATTTAGCAAATCATAACTGTAAATTTAAGATTGGACACATATCTTTCCTAAAACTACTCAATGCTGATCCCCAATTCTATGCATTCATGAAGTTCTTAATAATACTTTGAATCCAATGAGGGAAGGAACTAAAAGATGATTCCATGCCTCACATGGCTTTTCTTGAGCTACACCAATATGTTCTCATGTTTTACAGTCAGCTCAGAAGATTGGACAAAAATCCTTTATCCAAGAATTCATATTATGTTTAGCATCATGACAATGAAGATTTAAGCACAAAGAGAAATGTTCACCTCTATGGTGTTATGTTGAGATCAGAATGAGGACAAGGAAATCAAGAAATAAGAAATCCAGAATTTGGTGAGGTCCAAAGATGAGAACCAGTTAAGGACCACAAGGAGACAAATTTTCAACCATATTTTTAGGAGATCTTTGTAGCAGGTAGTTACCCACAGATAAAACTGTCCCTCTGTAGGTGACTCTGAGCTCTTCACCACCCAAGAGCTCTGTGACAGGCTACACAGTCACTGTCCAAGAAAACTTCAGAGGCAATGCAGCTTCACATTGTATATTAAACTACTGGTCTCAAGAGAATCCCTCCAACTCTAAGAATCTAAGAATCTCTGATCCCAGGACTCTTGACTTTTTCTCACTTGTCTAAGATAATCTAATTAGATATTATATGATATCAGAGTTTCTCTACTCCTAAAGTGAAGTGTTAAATTAATCTTACTACTTAAGTTCTTGATAAATTATATCTGCTAGACTCTGCAAAGCTCTCCTCTTATTTGCTTAATTAATTCAATTATTTATTCATTCCTCATATGTCCACAGTCTGTTACCATTTTCCTCTCTTATATTAGACACAATTCTAATATATGTAATATATACTTATATAATATATACACCTATTTTGCAAAATGTATACTGTAGTTTCACATGCATGTATTTGCAATTTACACTAATGATACTGTGTAATATATCCCATTCTGTTTCTAACATTTTTTGTTAAGTAATCTGTCTTCATTATACATTCATTTTGCAATATTGGCTCATTGCTTCCAATTATGGTATTGCCCTCCATGGTGTAAACTGAACTATATTTGACTTATCCAGTCTCTACTGGCATAAATAAAATGAAAACCCTTACCTATGCCCTCTTGAGGACTGACTGGTAAATAAAGACTTTAGTATATGCCGAGGTTCTCCAGAGAAACAGATCCACTGGGGATGTGTGTGTGTGTGTGTGTGTGTGTGTATGTGTGTGTGCATGTGTACCAAGAAATTTATTATAAGAAACTGGCCTGTATGATTATGGAGGCTGCTAATCCCAATATCTTAAGAGTGAGTCACAAACTAGAGACCCGGTAATTATAGTGACGTTCTTGACTAAAGAGTAGGTGCTTTGGATTCAAGAAAAGCCAATGTTTCAGTGCTAGTTCAAAGGCAGGAAAAGAAAACAAACAAACTGGTATTCTAGTTAGGAGGCCACAATGCAGGAAAGAGTCTCTTTTACTCAGGGAAGAACAAGTTTTCTGTTCTATTCAGGCCTTCAACCAAATGGATGAAACCCACTTACATTATGGAGGACAATATGCTTTACTCAATCTATCCATGTAAATGCTAATCTCATTCAAAAACACCTTCTCGTATACACAGAATATTTGGCCAGATATCTGGGCAGTTCATAGTTGAGTCAAGTTGACACATGAAACAACTATCTTAGCATTTAAACTCAGGAGTATAAACCCTGACTCATTAAGGATGTGTACACTCAAAGTGATCAGCTTCTACTGGTTTAGTGTACTGGTCTACAGACACACATTCACAGTGAACCAAGGTTCTTATACTTAATGTTCTTATTCCCTGACAGCACTTGGCATCATCCAGCATCTTAATTTTGCCATTCTATAGGGTTTAAAGAGATAGCTCACTGCTGCTTTAATTTGCTTTTTTACATGACTAATGAGTTTGAACAGCTTGTCATACATGCTATCTGGTTTCCTCTTCTCTAATTGGTGTTTTAATATGTTTAAATCTCTACTGTCTCTAAATTATCATTCCATTTCACTTAGTATTTGTTTGTATATTCTAATTTTTGTTGTTCAGTCTTGCCTCAGGTCTATCTTGTTAATCTTTGCAAATAACAAATGTTTGGATTCAAAAATTCTTTTCAACTGCTTTTTATTTCATTTCCAAATTTTCCTTTTTTTACCCTCTTTGACAAAAGTTATGTTGGTTTATTCTACACAAAATCTCCATAAAATCATAGCAAAGAATCCAACACATAGTAGGTATATGACATGTTATTTGCTTCAAAAATACAATGATGGGATAAATATAGGATATACATGTCCATTAAAAAAATAAAAATAGGAAAAATGGGGTAATGAATTCCAAGTAAATCCAAAACCTAACAAGGCAAACAACATTAAATCTTAAAGTTTAAAAATAGTTCTCTTTGGTTCAGTGTTCTGAATTCCAGACTCACTGGGGTGACAGCATCAACCAAGCAAATGTATAGGGTGCTGTTCACATAGTGATTCTCTGAAGTGACACTGCCTACTGCTCTGCTTTCTGTAGGGATAGATTTGAAATAGAAAACTCAATCAGTTTAACAAATTTTGGAATGACCCCAACCCCTCCAGCCTGCCTGACTCAGGAGCCACCCACCAGACCCAAGAGTTGCTCCCTGAGTTCCCATGAGTTCCTGGGGGACATTCTGGGAGAGGAGTGACCATTCCCGCCTCCAGTATCCCTCCTGGCCCAAGAGCCACCTGGTGAGTTCCTTTGAGTTCCTGGGGGAAGTGCATCAGAGGAGTAAGTAGTCCCAACCTTACCAGACCACACAGTCCAGTAAGAGCAACGAGCTCCTTGAGTGCAGAGAGAAGTTTTCAGAGGAGCAAGGAGATTGGAACCTACCGGTCAGCTGGCACATAAGTGACTGGGTCGCTTGCACCACTGGCCCTAGTGATCCAGATGCCTTTGAGATGAATGACCATGAGTAACTCCGCCTGCATGAGGTGCCCAGCCTGCTGCCAAACTGAGCGATCCAGTTCACAGAGTGGAGTGAATCTACATGGACACTAAACAGCCCACAATTGCCTCACCATCCACAACAAACCAAAGTCATCACCTAGGAAGTAAATTAGAGAACCAAGAAAAGAAAGCTTCAGCATCAACTAAAGGAAAAAAAGGATACTTGCCAAAATCTAAATCCACCCCCAACCCCAAAACAAAACAGGGATGGCTCAAAGAAAAGAACAGGAGCTCCATAGAGAAGGAATCGAATGACAAGGTATGTGACAACTTAACGGATAAATAATTCAGTGTTTGTTATGAAAAATCTGAATGATCTATAGAATGCACATTTAACTACCTAAAGGGAAATCCAAGACCTCATAAAAGAAATAATAGATTATAAGGAACACTCCATAAATGAAATTGAGGCTATAAAGAAAACCTATAGATGCAAGATATGAAAAATACAGTCAATGAATTAAAAATAAGCATGGAAATATCCTTAAAATATCCTTAAATGGCTTAATCATGCCAAGGAATTAATTTTAGAAACTGACAACAAAAACACAGAGGCAACCCTCCCAGAAGAGGAGAAGCAGTACTGAGGAAAAACAAAGATATTCTATAAAAAAGTAGATGCCATGAGAAGAACAGAGTAATTGGCATCTTTGAGGGTGAGGAGAGGTAGAATAGAGCAGAAACTTTATTTAAGGAAGTAACGGGCATACCCCAATGACTCAGTCATTAAGTCCACAGTCTCTGGTGTAGTCTACATAAAGCCCAAGGACCCAGGTTTGCAACCCAAGGCTGGTGGGGAAACAACCAAATGAACAACTAAATGAATAAAAAAATGCTTCTTTCTCATATTTCTTCCTTTTGCCTACCTATTTACCTTCATTCCTGCATGCTTCTTTCCTTTAAAAAAGAAAAAGTGAAAGTAATAGTAGAATACTTTCCACACCTGACATAAAAACTAACTATAGAAGGCCGAGAATCCAAGAGAACACCCAAATTCTTAAATACTTAAAGACCTACACCAAAACACATCATAGTAAAACTAGCAAAAGGCAACAATAAAAATATATATAACGGGTATGGGAGAAAGGGAAACAGAGCCTACAAAAGTATAGCCATCAGGTTTTCATCAGACTTCTAAGCAGAAATTCTATAGGTCAGTAGAAATTTGAATGAGATGTTCAAAATAATAAAAGAAACTACCAGCCAGAAATACTCTACCCAGGAATTAATCATTCAACTATCATGAAGAAATAAAAGTCTTCAATAATAAAGAAAAGATAATGAATTCTCATCACCAAATCTGCCTTCCAATAAATGTTGAAAATAATGGGGAAAACAAAACAAAGAACCACCAAACCCTGAAAATTTTGACAAATAGTAAAATAGAATCGGAATCAAGTTCAGGACCATCAGGAGAGAACACTAAAGGGAGAAAGAAAAACACAGAAGATATGATGCGAGCTCAGAAAAGACTATATAGTAGATGGGTTTAGCTAGAGATGAAACACAATGTAACCACAAAACCAAACTTCATATACATATATTGATTGGAAATTAAAGAATCAGAGAGAATCAGCATTGAAAGCCATCCAGAGACAAATGCAAACAGCAACAAACATACACAACTAACAGGAAAAAAAGGACAAAATTAGAAAAACAAAGCTCTGCATATCAATAATTACCCTAAATGTAAATTGACTAAACCACCAACCAAAAGACAAAGAGGGATTGAATGGATCACAAAACATAACCCATTGATATTATGCTCACATGAAACCCACATAAAATCCAAAGACAAACATAGGTTAAAAAGTGAAGGACTGTAGAAAATATATCAAAGCAATGGGGACACAAGAAAATCAGGACTGCAATACTAATAGCTGACAAGATAGACTTCCAACTAAGATGGGCATCATCAGGCAAAGATGGACATGACATCCTGATCAATGGGTTGATTCATCAAGAAGAAATAACTGTAATTAATATATATGTACCCAATGCCAGACCACCTAAATACATAAAACAAATACAGACCTAAAGGGTGACACTGACAACAATACAATATTAGTAGGGGATTTCAACACCCTTCTTATATCAATAGTTAAATCAATTAGGCAGAGTATCAGTCAAAAAACAAAGGTCCTAAGTGGAGTTATAGATCATATGGAACTAACAGATTTATATAGAGCTTTATTTCAACAAAAAAGATTATGCACTCTTCCCAAGTATACATGAAACTTTCTCTAGGATAATTCATGTTTTGGGACATAAAACAAGTATTAAAAATTTAGTGAGACTGAAATTATAGAAAGCATATTCTCTGATCACAAGGGTGTGAACTAGAAATAAATCAATAAAACAAAACTGGAAGAATCACAGAGATGTGGAGATTAAACAACATACTTCTCAGCAATTCCTAGAATGGTGAAGAAATTTAAGACAAAAATCTAAAATTATCTGAAAAATAAATGAAAATAATTAGATGAATTACCAGAACATGTAGGACATAACAAAAGCAGTTTTAAGAGAAAAGTTTATAGTGATACAAGTACATATCAAAAACCAAGAGGCAACTCAAATTAAATATATATAAACACACCTGAGGGGACTAAAGAACAACTGAAAACAAAAAAATCAGCTGAAGGAAATAATAAAAATCAGAGCAGAACTCAATGAAATTTAAAAGCAAGACCATTAAAATCAAGGAAACTAAAAGCCGATTCTTTGAAATAATAAATAAAACTGAGAGGCCAGACTCCAAAGGAAAAAAAAAAGAGAAAATCATAATTATAAGGATCAGAAATGAAAGAGGTAGAATTATTACAGACAATAAAAAGAAATACAAACATCCTAAGAGATACTATGAACACTTCTATGGCAACAAACTCACCAATCTTGATAAAATGGACAGATTTATAGAATCCTACAACTTTCCAAAACTGGTCCAGGAAGAAATAGATAACTTGAACAAACCAATCATAGAGAAGAAATAAAATTATCATTATTTGCAGATGATATGGTATAATAACCAGGAAACCCAGAAGACTAAAAACAAAACAAAACAAAAAAAAACTGTTAGAAACAATAATTTAAAACAGTGAAGTGACAGGGTATAAATAAACACAGAAATCAATAGCATTTTTATTTTAAACCAATGAACTCAAGAAATATCATTCATGATTACACCAAAAAGATAATATATCGGGAAACAAACAACAATGTAGGTGAAAGACCTATACATCAAAATAGGTAAGACACTGATAAAAGAAATAAAGACACAAAAGATGGAAGAATATTACATGCTCACTGATCAAAAGAATTAACACAGTTAATATGGCAATTTTACCCAAAGCAATATACAGAAATAATGCACTTCCTATCAAAATGGCAACATTTTTCAAGCAAACTGAGCAAAAAATACTACAGGGCAATCCCTGATGGAATGGCATTTAGGTTTGTTGCCTCTGAAGGAGTATAGCCCTTGTACATCCCAAGGACCTGGGTTCATGTCCTGGGTCCAGGGGAAACAACCAATGCAAACAACCAAAAAAAAAAAAAAATGCTTTTTTGTCTTCTTTCTTCCTGACTAACTGCCTACTTGCTTTTGTTTCTGCCTGCACCTTTCTTTTAAAACACACACACACACACACACACACACACACACACACACACACCCCAGAGTGATTATCATCAAAATAATACAGTATTGCTCAAAAGACACAAAAGCGCCCATTCACAGATATTTATGCATCCCTGTAGTTATTGCAGCCCTATTCATAATAGTTAAGAACTGGAAATTACCTATGTGCCCAACATCAGATGAATATATAAAGGGGATGTGGTACATATAAATCAATGGAATACTACACAGCCCTTAGAAGACATGAAATCCTGTCATTTAAATCAACATGGATGGAGTTAGAAGGTATTATGCTATATTATGCTAAGTGAAATAAGTCAAAAGTAGATAACAAATGATCTCACTCATAGGTGGAACATGACTAGACAAAACAAACAGATGAACAGATGAAACATAACCAACCCTTGGACACTTGCAACAGAACTGAAATTACCAATGGTGCATTGGATGGGGTGGGGTGCAAATGGTGGTGGAGCCCACTGGACAATGGTCAAGAACACTTGGCGATTTGGTGGAGGGCATGTTGTATTGACATATATCTGAGAAACGGGGAACTTATAGATAGGAAATTATTTTAATGTGTAGAATAATTGCTACAATAAAAAACCTAAAAAATATGGTATTGGAACAAAGACAAACAGATTAGTGAAATAAAATTGAAAGCCCAGAAATAATAAAACCACATCTATATTGGCAGTTAATTTATAACAAAGGAGCCAAGAACATAAAATGGAGGAAGGAAAGTCTATTAAAAATGATGCTGGGAAAACTGGATAGACACCTGCAAAAGGAATGAAAGTAGATTATTCATTAGTACACAAAAATAACTAAAAATGGATTAAATACTTGGATATCCTGAAATTAAAAATAGAGAAAAACATAGGAAAAATATTCTATGACATCGACTTCAGATATGTCTTTAGGGAAGTGACAGAGCAAAGGAAACTACAGTAAACTAAACAACTGGGACTACGTCATACTAAACATTTCTGCACAGTGAAAAAAATTGCCACTAAAACAAATAGGTAACTAACTGAATAGAAGCTATTTCCCAAAATTTATAAAGAGTTCATATAGCTCAACAGCATATAAGTGAATAACTACCTCAAGAAAATGGGCAAAATAAGTGAATAGACACCTATCTAAAGAAGACACATGGATAACCTATAGATTTTTAAAAATGCTCAATATCACTCACCATCAGAGAAAAGCAAATAAAAACCACAAGAAAATATCATCTTACACCAGTGAGAAGGGCCTATATTGAAAAGACCAGAAATAGCAGGTGTTGGAAAGGGTGTGGAGGAAAAGGAACTCTCCTTCAGGTGAGAATGTAAAGTAGTGCAATTTCTTTGGAAAACAGTATAACGATGTTTCAAAAAAAATAAAGATGAATCTACCATTCAACTCTGCAATCCCACTTCTAGGCATAAACCCAGAGAACACAAAAATCATAAGAAAAAAAATCTGCAACCCTTTGTTCATAGCAGCAAAATTCACAATAAGCAAGACATGGAAGCAACATAAATGTTAATTGAATAAAGAAGTTGTGGCATATATGCTCAGTGGAATTCTACACAACTATTAAAAAAGATAAAATTGTGCCTTTTAGAACAGCCTGGATGGAACTGAAGGTGACTATACTGAGATAAACCACAAAGAAAAGAAAAGTACGAGATGGTTTCACTCACATGTGGAATATAAAGAAACAAAACAAACTGACAAATCTCTACAAAAGTTGGGAATGCAAAACTGTGGCTGTGTGGGTGGGGAAGATGGGAGTTGGGGCAAGGGAAGGAAGAGGTTAACAAGGTGGGCACAAAGAACACTGAAACTTTGCTGGTGGGCGTGGTGTGAAATGCACACAGACTGAGGTGCCAATTCAATATCCTAAAAAGCATGTAGCAATGAAACTAATAATTAAAATTTGAAAAGAAACATCATTGTTGCCTTACGAAACAGACTGATAAGGAATTGTTTTTCCAGGTGAAGATTATTTTCTATATTATCTTTCAAGAAATTGCTTTTATTAAAGGTAATTGGGAGAAATTCTTAGCTCCATGTTTACACCATCCAAATTTGAATTGCTTTAACAAAAATGTGTTTTATTTTCTGATTTACCAAGTTCAAAGCACTCAGATTAATGACTGTTAAATTGTCAAAGTCCTGCCCTTTGTAGATATCTGAATACTCATGTATAATATGTATTGATGTATATACATATATACATACACATATATTAATATATATATTTTATATATATATATATTTAAACTTCCGAAGAGGTTGTATTGACAGAACCAATGAATAGTTATTTGCATATTTGGAATGTTGACTTTTAAAAATCCTAAGAATTGGTTTCTTTTAAAAACTTTGAGAATAAGCCAAATTTGGGGAAATTTTGACAATTCAATCCATTTGCTTCAGTAATTTGCTAACTTGTTTAAAAGAATCATTCCTACTTACCAAAACAGTGCATAAATCTTGACAGTTTTCTAAATTAATAGAATGGCACATCATCTCAAGCTAAAGTCCAAAAAGAAAATGGAAAGATGATTCAATAAAAAAACCTTGATGGTGAACTTTTAATGTAGTATTCATACATGTTGATTTATAATGATGCAGTCATAATGTATAATGCTATGTTATGTCAATAAAATTTTAATAGGAAAAAATAAGAGCAGCAAAGTATTTTCCCTATACAGGGGTGACACAACAATCATTAACTTTCAGGGAAGACTTTTTCTTTCTTTTCTTTTCATAGTGTCAACCAGAGTGAGTGTCCATTCCATACCTCCTAAGTAGAATGAAAAATTACTAATATCTCACTTCATCTCTGCCACTGAAAGTCTGTGGAAGAGAGCGTATCAACTTACCTTCCTATACACATATTCATGCACACGTATGCATGTACGCAGGTACAGAAATCAAAGGAAAAGTGACTAGGGTCATATCAATGTCAGTCCTGAGTTTTCAAACACTAAATAATTGACACACAAAGTAAAATGTTTGTGGCCCTGGCATCGGACTTGAGCTTCCCATGCCCACATGCTCAGCAAACCTCTCTTTTGATCACCTTATACTGACTGCACTTTTTAAATCAGACATTTTCATGACACACATGAGGGCAAGACAGGGTGTTCTAGGCCCAGACAATATGCTGAATAGTGGTGACAGCCTGATGATCCATGATTGATGACTAGAAGGGCAGTGGTCTGGACACTAATACCCATTTTGTCATCAAGTATGATAAATCTCAGTTGACATGCATTTGGAATTGCGACTTGATTTTGGCTTAGGAGAAAATTCAGTCACTTGTCATGGTCAGGTGGGAATAGTTGAAACAATTAGAGAAGGATCTTGTTCCATAGCCACAGAACAAGAGCAAAGCAAGATGGTCTATAATTTTGAATAGATAACTCTGAGGTCTCCCACTGTAGAGAATTGCTAAAATTCCCTAACTTAAAAGATTAATATAAACCAAAGAAAAATGAAGGCATACAAAGGACAATATTGTATTGAACTTTTCCATTTTTAAAAATGAAAATGTGTCATACTTCGGCATATTTGCAGTTGCTGGATAGTGGAAAATGAGGATACAATTAGACTCTGCTATGTGATTATGTGGTCTGTGCTGCATCTGAAATGACCTACTCTGATGCTTAAGGAAGTCTCGAGCTTTTCTAACTGAACTACAAGTCAACTACTCATCTGTAAACAAAGTCAGAGAAGAACAGGAATATGGAAACTCTATTGGAAGATCCTTAATCTCTGGTGACCTCTATTCAAAAAGAGACAACTCAGGGTTGTATGTTGCCCTGGGAACAGAGAGAAGCTCCACTATGAAGCTGAGAGACACTAATGCCCAGGACATCTAACCTTACCGCCATTGTCAGAAATGGGGAATAGATATTTAGTGATAATTTACCATTATGATGTAAACATGGAGAACATATTTGAGGCAATATTTCATATATTGATTTATTTTAACACTACATACTAAGAATGTAAGGCATTTGTCCCCACTTACAAATGTTTCTAGAAGTTTTTAAAAAAGAAATAGTCCCACAAAGGTGATATATCTAAGCCAGTGACTCCAAAAATGAGTACATTGGAACCGAGTATTGATGTAGAGAGCTTAAAATTACTAAAAAAAAAAAAAGGTTTCCAGAACTATAAATACAAAATAAAAGAAACATAGATAAACAAAGGAAATTCCTAAGAATGGAAACAGAGAATAACAGAAATACTGATTACATAAATAGCAAGTATCAAAAAGCTCAAAATAATAAATATTGAAAGATAGAAGCACAAAGTATCAGTGTTGGGAGTGTTCTTGAAAAGTCCTTCTAACCTGCAAGGATTTGTACACAGGTTAAAATCTACAAAGCACTTGTGAGTCTCCTCAATAATGTGAAATATCCTGGAAGCTATTATCATGAAACCAAAAAGGCTACTTCTCCTTAACCTTTCACTAAATCCTCTTCTTTATCACATCTCTTGTGGTGATATTGACCACCTGGCTTTCCAGACTAAAGCCTCTTTCAGCAGAGGCCTTGCAGTGTTTTTTAAGAAGAGCTTAAAAGTGAAACACTTTCATTTCCACACTCATTGACTTGTCGCTCTTTCAGAGAGGCTCTCTGGCTTCCATGAATACAAAGAGTTACCAAGATACAAGTACTTAAAAATTAATAGCTATGTTCCAAAAAATAGAAGAGGGAAAACTTCCAAACACTTTTTATGATGCCAATATTATACTGATTACAAAACCAGATAAATACTGCACCGAAAAAGAAACTATAGACTGATATCCTTAATGAATATTGATGCAAAAATTCTCAACAAAATACTAGCAAATCGAATTCAACAACATATAAAAAGAATCGTACACCATGATCAAGTGGGATTTATTCCAGGGATGCAGGGATGGTTCAACTTATGTAAATCAATAAATGTGATACACTATAATAATAAAATAAGAAAAAAAAACCACATGATCATCTCAATAGATGCAGAAAAAGCATTTGACAAGATTCATCACCTTTTATGCTAAAAACCCTCCAAAAATAGGTATAGAAGGAACGTACTTCAACAAAATTAAGGCTATATATGACAAGCCCATGGCCAACATTGTACTCAATGGAAAAAAACTGAAAACTTTTCCCCTAAGATCAGGGATAAGACAAGGACATCCACTCTCACCAATACTATTCAATATAGTGCTGGAGATCCTGGCCAATGCAATTAGACAAGGAAAAGATATATAAAGTATTCAAAAATGGAAAGGAAGATGTGAAACTATCACTTTTCTCAGATGACATGATAATATATATAAAGAACTCCAAAGAATCAAAAAGTTGCTAGAAATAAAAAAAACCCAAATACAGTAAAGTGGCAGGCTGCAAAATTAATATTAAATAATCTGATGCATTTCTGTATGCCATACAATGAAAATACAGAAAGAGAACTGAAGAAAACAATACTGTTTACAATTGCACCAAAAAAAAAAAAAAAAAAAAAAAAAAAAAAAAAAAAAAAAAAAAAAAAAAAAAAAAAAAAAAAAAAAAAAAAAAAAAAAAAAAAAAAAAAAAAAAAGAAAGAAAGAAATACCTTGGAATAAACCTAACCAAAGAGGTGAAGGACCTCTACTATGAGAACTACAGGACATTGCTAAAAGAAATAGAAGATGACACAAAGAAATGGAAATATAGTCCATGCTCATGGATCAGAAGAATCAAAATAGTCAAAATGATCATACTGTCCAATGCAATATACAGATTCAATGTTATTACCATCCAAAATTCAAAGACATTCTTCACAGACATAGAACACAAAACAATGAAAACAAACAACCCAGGATAGCAAAAACAATCCTCAAGAAAAAAAATTAACAACAGAGGAGTCATGCTCCCTGACTTCAAACTCTACTACAAAGCAATAATAATTAAAACAGCATGGTACTTGTATAAAAACAGAAAGACAGATCAATGGAACAGACGTGAAAGTCCAGAAATAAATCCACATATATCCTAATTTTTGACAAAGGAGCCAAAATCTTACCATAAGGTAAGGACAGCCTCTTTAATAAACGGTGCTGGGAAAACTGGTCAGTCATAAGCAAAAAAGGTTGAAACTAGACCATTACCTAACACAGAACACAAAAACTAACTCAAAATGGATTAAAGACCTAGACATAAGACCAGTAGGTATCAAACACATAGAAGACAATGAAGGCAAAACATTATTAGACATAGACCTCAGAGATATCTTTGGAAACTCAATTCCCACTGCAAGGCAAATAAAATTCAAAATAAACAAGCGGGATTACATAAAACTAGAAAGTTTCTACTCAGCAAAAGAAATACATAAAAACAAAAAGGCACCCAGCTGAGTGGGAAAAGATATTTGCCTCTCACACCTCAGATAAGGGGTTAATATCTAAGATATACAAAGAACTCAAAAAATTGGACAACAAAAATGCAAGCAATCTAATAAAAAAATGGGCTGATGACCTTAATAGACACCTCTCCAAGGAAGACATACAAATGGCCAACAGGTTCATGAAAAGATTCTCTATGTCTCTTGTTATCAGGGAAATGCAAATCAAAACAATGATGATATACCACCACATGTCAGTAAGAATGCCTATTATCAAAAAAATAAATGGAAATATAAGTGCTGGAGAGGATGTGGAGAAAAGAACTCTAATTCACTGCTAGTGGGAAGGTAATGTAGTACAACTATTCTGGAAAGCAGTATGGAGAGTCCTCAAAGAATTCAGAATGGAAATTTCATATGATTCAGTTATTTCTCTACTGGGCATTTACCCCAGTGACACAAAAACACTTATCTGAAGAGAGAAACACACCCATGTTCATTGTAGCACAATCAACAACAGCTAAGAGCTGGAAACTACCTAAATGCCCATCAACAGAGGAGTGAATAAAAAAGATGTAGTACATATACAATAATGAATACTATGCAGCCATCAAAAGGGGAGAGATCCTGTCATTTGCAACAACATGGATGGACTTGGAGAGAATTATGCTTAGTGAGATAAGCCAGAAGGAGGACAGACATCATATGATAGCACTCATATGATGGATAAAGAGAAAACAACTAAATGTCATAAAATAATACTAAAAATGGAGAGGGAGGAGGCGGGGGCACTGCTCCAAACAACTATGGACTCTTAGAGATGAGAGACAAAAATGCAAATCAGGGGGTACCAAAGTGACAGGGGAGGGATGGGGGAAATGTAATGAAGGGAATTAAGTGTAAACAAAGGGAGGGAAAATAAGCGGGGGAAATGTTAGTAAATCAACTATGCTATTTGTAAATGTAAAGATACCACTATATATACCTCAAAACAAGTCATTGTCAAAATGCACTATCCCTTCAATAATAATAAAAAATAAAATTAAAAACAATTTTTTCAAGGCCAAAAAAAATATAAAGGGGCTTGAAGGAAAAAAATAGTTACTATCAGTTTTCCCATTTAGAATAACTTGACACAGGGGGACCATGAAGAGATGGAATGAGTAATCTGGGGTCCCATTGAAAACCTGGGCTCTCTGTCCCATGAGGTATCAATGGTTCCGAAGAGAGAAGGGGGATCAGAAAAACAAGCCCAGCCTAGACCCTTAAGCATCAGAAATTTTGTATTACTTGAGAATTCTGCTCAGTTGATTTCTTAATTTCACTTAGTGGCTAAACCCCATGCATCCTTACACAATATCCATAGTTTCTCTGTTCCTAAAATGAGTGTCTGGTAATAGTCCCAATGGTGAAATGTAAACAGTATTTCAGTGTGAGCAAATAGAACATTGAATTTGGAGTGGCAAAAAGGCAAGTGTTACTACAACCAACTCTCCAGCCCTTAGGAAATTATTCCAACATTCTGAGTCTCATTTTTTCCCCATCTCTTACAAGAATACTTAATGCTTTTATTACAGATTATTGCTATTATTATTAAATAACATTATAAAAGAACACCTGGCATTCTCCAAGGCATAGCAATAGCATTTAAGTGCTCAGGTAAAAGTCACATTTCCTCTTTAGAGTTTGTAAACAAATGTCAAATGATCTTGAGATGCTCAGAATTATGTGAATGTGTTATGTGATTACTTTTTTGGACCACATTGCCTAAATTGCCAAGTCAAAATTATACCTAGATGAACAACAATGCCTTTTAGAGGATGCAATATCAACATAACTTTGGTTTTTAAAGGTCCTGAAATTCCTACTATCCACTCCCTTGATAGAAATTTCAAGAGTATGGAGCTAGGTTTCCTAAACATGGTTTCCAGGTCTCAGTTCATATATATAACAACCTGGGATTAAATGGCAAAATCATAATGTGGTCACTGCCCTAATCAGCAATGATGCCTTCAAAATGAGTTCTCAATTTTCTTGAATAAGTGAACCACTGAGGGCTCTATTTGTCCCTTTGATTTATGCCAGACCAGATTTTTTAGACTACAAAAGCCAGAAGAGCTGTAACTAGTGGAAATGGGATGTAACATCAGGTATAACTGTCTTCCCCATACCCACATTCCCCCTACCTAGATGGCTGCATCACTTAGGTAGAAAACACCTTCCTTTTTTTATCACAACCCAGTTTCCATGCACTTCCTTTCCCTGTGTCTCTCAAATGATGTTATTTGTAAGACTTTCAACAGAGGATTTAATGAGGGTCTAGAGATGTGCAGGCTGAGCAGTCATCATGTAGTTGGACAAAAAGAAACATGTTCAAATATCTGAAAAGGGACTCAGGTTAACTGATATTTGGTGAAATGAAAGCCTGCTTATGGTATTTTTCTTGCCACATACTGAGTTCGCCTCTAGAACTTAATATCAGCATAACTCTGCTCATCACATCCCGTATTCACACATTTAAGTTTATGCTTCCAATCCCAGGAGTTAAAATGGAAAAGGAAATTAGAACATTCTCATAAACAGTCGCAAGAGGTAAAGCAAATTTTTAATAAAATACTACATGCTTATAATGCAAAATTTGTAAAACACATTTAGAGAGAAAAAAAGGGCAAAATATACCAAAGTCACCAAAAGCAACCATTTTAGTATATTAAGTTTGCTATTTTACTTGTGCTCATTCTTGGCATATTTTAGATTTTACTGTCTGCTAAATGTTGTATTATATATACTTTAAATGATCATGGAATGGTCATAATAATTACACATTTTAATCAGAAGCAGATTATAACTTAAGTGATCATTTCCTTAATGCTAAGAATTTAGAATTTAGCTTTCTTTTTTACTTTTGTTAATACTTCATTGAACATTTATGTGACTGTTTCTGAGTTCAGTATAATGTGCTTATCTACAGCCCCACCAGCAGCATACATAGAGCAAAGATTTAGAAAAAACTGAAAACCTTTTCTCAAATTTCCAAATTATTTTTTTTCAAAAGGTTGGCTCATACATGTTTACCTCCTATACTAGACCTTCAAATCAGTTCTTCTCAGAGCCAAACCTTTCATGAAACAAATGGCACTTCTGTGACCTGGAACTTGTCTATAGAAGATGGCACCTAGATCAACATAAAAACAAGCTCTTTTTTTGCATTGTATTTTGTTCTGAAAAACCAAAAACGCATTAGAGTTCTGCTCTGCAATGTATACGGAGTTGGAGCCAGAGGTTAGTGCCAGTTTGGGCTGGAATTACAGCACACGCAAGCTAACGATGTGGAGGATAAGGGCACAGAAACAATGGGAGAAGCTAGTAACCCTGCAGAAAAAGCCAGTTTACTTTGAGATAAGACTACATGGTCCCAGAAACAGGGAAAGCCTGAGACAGAAGATCACATTGGCCCAAAGAGCACACTCTCCCAGAGACTTTCCCCTCAATTTATAATCCACTTATAATCCTGCTTAAACTCTCTAAGTGTGTTTATGCTCCTTGAAACAGAAAAGCCCTGACGAACTGTGTGTCAATGCCAAAAGGGACAGCGTTTTTGTACATTACTGCTTCCAAATTCTCAAGAGTATCCATGGAAGCCAAAGGTAATGGATACAGGATTAGTGCTTTGGGGCTCGCATCAATTTAAAAGTCACACATTCAGTCTTTCTGTATTATAAACACACACACATAATCATACTCATATGTGTATGTATTTGTATTTCCATAGATCACACATATATGCACATTATGTATCTATGCATTTATGACTAGTTTTATGATGAAAAGACACAACAAGATTTGAAGGTCAATGATGGTTACCTGCTGGCATGGTTCAATGCTCCCCTCTAATTTCCTAAAACCCAGAGAGAATAGGGGAAGCAAATCTATAACTCTGCCTGCGGAAAATATAAAAAATGTAGGTGCTTCTAACAAATCCATCCCTTACCTAGAGAAATTTAAAATTAGCTTCCTTGGGAAATGATCAGGGAGAGTGATGTTATTACATTAAAATAATAAAGCTTATCATAAACCATTAATATGATACACAATAGAATTTTTGCATCTAAACTAGCAGACACCTGTTTACAGAGAAAGCGGTTGGGATTCTTTGATGTGTCTTGTATGTGTTAGAGAGAGCTCATTTCTCCTCTCATGTACTAGACCACTGCCATTTTTCTGAGGGAGATAAATGCTCTTCTATCAGGCAACTTGAGAAGAGGCTACCTGCCTAGCTTCGAGTCCCTCCATTAGCAAGGTTTAGAGCTGGGATGTGAGCCGGGGCCACTTCAATACCAGAAGTCATGCTCTTTACCCTCCGCTATCTGATTCACACATTTCTATTTCCACTTAACCTGGAAACAGAAAATGCTTCTGTACCCAGTGTCCTTTTTGTCTTATACTTAGGCCAAACATATTGTGTAGGACTTGTTTTTCTATGATCGAGGATTGAAACCTATCCCTTACTCACCTTGTCATTATTCCCTCAACAAAACCCACCAAGATTTCCTAGCTTGCGAAATTGCAGACTTTTGGGGCTAAGATATAAAAACATGAGGATAAGGCTGAAAGGGCAAAACTCTTAAACTGTAAGTTTCCTGAATTGTATAGACCTTCGGGCAACCTCATGGTGAAAGTGAGAGAAGTAAAGTAGGATGCAAGGATGAAGCTTCCCCAGGTGATTCCATGTCAGGCTTCTCTACACTCTCCCTACTCCACCGCGACTGATCAGAATGAGTCTTCTTCCTCTCCCCAGTTCTGTTGTATGTTTTTAAAGTATCACTACTTAGACTCATCCACTGATCTACCGCTGAGTTCAAGGGGAGATTCACATTACTGATTTTTCTTCCCGTGAAAGTTTTATATTCATGCCCAAGTAAATTGATGTTCATCTTCAATTCCCCACATAATCTCCCAGGCACACTCATTCTATGTCAATGTGCTCTATAAGACATACAGCTCCACTGTGGGTGAGATGGGATGTAGTTAACGAAATGAAATGTAAAAACCAAGAAGAAAAAATCACTGCAGCACTCCCTCACCCCATTTCCAAAGGATCAGGCTGAAATTTATCCTCTAAAGGATTCTCTTAAACTTTATCTTTCCCAGGGGCAAATCTTAGATAGGGTTTTTCAGAGAGACTAGAATTAATTTGCCATAAGTAATAACATTACACATTATTTTATTTATGTATTAATTCATTCACTCATTGAACAAACATTTCCTGAGTGACCTTTCTACTGTGCAAGTCGCTTAAGGGAAAAGATACAAAATTTGTAAGATATAGACTTGGATGGTTTTAGGAAGAAGGAAAGTAAACAATCATAAAGGAGTGATAGAGGGCTTTAGGTGAGCTCTAGGTCACTAGGAAGGGAATCCTTACTCTCCCCAAGGGATAGTAGGAGAAATTTTAGCCAGAGAGGCACTTTTGATTTAATACTTACAAAATAAAGAGTTCATGTGTAAAAGCAAATATGTCTCTAAAACCAGGACAGATAGGGACATATGAACTTTAGTGACAGAGTATGGTGCTAGAGGCTGCAGGATACTGGCATGGGGAGAAGCGCAAAGGCCCAATGAGGCATAAAACTAAGGGTCCTGTCACAGAAGATGTCGTACAGTGTCAAGGTCTCCTGCATTATCCCTCTAGTAACTGCCAGAGGTAGGGGTAGTAACACACAGCTACCTCACTGCTGGCTGTTATGGTTATAATTTCCCTAGTCCAGGGCTTATTATGGGTAACAGATGTTGAATTTCATAATCTGCCAGCTCCAGGAGGGGGCTCTAAACTCCTTGTCTGCAGAAAAAAATAATAGGAGAAAAGAGATTCCCTGTGTGCTATTTATTAACTGTGAGACTAGAACAAATAAATTAACTCTCTCACATTCTGTTTACCTATTTGCATACTGAGGATGGACTGGACTGCCTTGATGGGTAAATATCTTAGTGTATAAAATGCTTTGCTCATGGCCTTTGTGGAAATAAAGCGTGTTGTGATATTTACCAAGATTCCCTCATCACTGCCCCCTTACCCAAGCTTTCCACCTTCACCACCTGTGTCAATTCTGAGCTTTGAAGCTGCAAAAACAAAATCTCTAACAATAGGCTAAAGCTTTGGGCGTTTGAGAGGTGAAGAATTTGACTTTCATCTGTGTGGTTGAGAGGTTTGTCTTTCTATTCTATTTCTGCTTTGCGGATATGATGACAAGCACCCTGGACAGTTTGAGGGAAGTCAAAAGAGTTAGGCAGAGGGCAGCTGGGCTCCCGATTCACTTCCTATGACTGCTGTGATAAATTGCCACAACCTTGGTGGCATAAACAAACCAGCACACATAACGCATTTTGTAAATAGGTGTGGTGATCTAGATTTACTGTGATGATCATCCTAAAAGATATACAAATATCAAATCACTATTCTGTAAACCAGAAATAAATGTTATATGCCAATCACACCTTACTAAAAATGATGTCAATTCTCTTAAGTTCTTGCTGTGTCAAAATCAAAGTGTTAGCATGGTTCAATCCCTCTGAAGTTTCTAGGGAGAATCTGTCCCCTTGTCTTTGTCAGATTTTGGAGGTTTTCCCCATTCCTTGACTGGTTGTCTTCTTCCACCTTCAAAGCCCACAGTGCAGCATCCTGACATCTCTTTAAACTAAGGCCATCACAAACCTTCTCTTCTGCCTCAGTGCTCAAATGTCCCTTTGCTTCTCTCTTTTAAAGGCACCATAAATACATGTTGAGTCCAAGCAGATAAATCAAGATAATATCAACATCTACAAAGTTAATATATTCACAAGTTTCAGGGATTAGGTCCTGGACATCTTGGGACTATTCTTTGACCCAACAGAGTTTCTTTTATAAAAATTGTATTTTGTTGGAGGAACTTGACGCCACAACAGTGCATAAGTTAAAGTGTATATCATCACAAATCAATGTTAAGTTTACCAGCAAAAGTCCACTTCTACCCTTCATAACGTAATTGACCTTTTTAACTGACCTCCTTCCCCTTCTCTTTGTTAACCTCAAATTCAAACCTATAGACAAAAAACTTATTTGTGTTTGTTGGGTTCCTTTCTATACTATATATGAATGAAATCAAACTACGTTTGTCTTTCTCTTTCTGAATTCTCACTTAGCACAATCCCCTCTTGGACCATCCGTGTAGCTGAAAATGTAAATCAAATTAACAATGACTTCTCACTTCACACCTGTGAGAATGCCTATTATACAAAAGACTGAGAACAACCAGCTTGTCGAGGATGAGGAGAAAAATGAACCCTTAGACACTGTTAGTGGGAGTGCAGAGTGGTGCAACCATTTATGGGAAGCAGTATGGAGATTTCTTAAAAAACCGGGAATGGAAATTCCCCAGGATCTCATTATACCACTTCTGGTTATTCATTCAAAAAAACACTGAGTTCCTTTCATGGGTTGTCCTGAGTGATAGAGGGATCAGTGTCTGAAAATGAGCACTCCTTAAAGTTTGTGCTTCAGGTGACTCGGCTCATCTCAACTTAGGCCAGGCTTTGTCTTGGAGTGCTCAGTGCTCCACCACGGCAAAGCAGAATGAGAGCAGAAATAAGTGGGGCTACAGCCAGGCATCAGGTCTGAGACAATCCAGTAGAGTTCCTGCTGTTAAGGAGCTAGGATGTGTTTGTGTGCATGCTACATCCATGCCTGTATATAGCTGGTCATAGAAAAACACAAGGAAGATGATAGAGAGCAATGGAGTGATTTCCTGATCACAAGAGTAACAGCCCACTCTAACACCCCACAATGGAGCAGGCCTCACTCGGGTGGAGCCAGTCTTGGAAAGGCCCTGCCTGTAGCTTGGAATGAGACAGCAGGTCAGATGGGAAGTGAAGTTGTTTTAGAACTTGCCAGCATGGACACCACACAGGAACAGATGAACACTCTTGGAAAGTATGTGCAACAGGGATGAGTGATGTGAAGATCACTGATGGGTAGTCATTAAATTCCTGTAGAGTGAGGCCCTGAAGAGGTAATGAAACGCAGGTATCACAAATCATCTACACATACCACAGGACCAGGCGGATGGGATCCAGGCACAATGAATGATACCCGTCTCCCTGGATGCCCCACTGCTCTTTGGGACCCTTTTGTCCTGCAGCTCCGTCTCTGGTAAACTCAGTGAAGACTAGCACCTTCTCCAGTCCCCAGGCCTGGCTGTCTACTCCACACCTCCTCCACTCCCTCACACGCTCTCAGCTGAGAGGACAGTGACTCATGCTAATTATACAGTAACAGGAGAAAAAACACACACACTTTTTTCCCATCAACAGCAGCTGGGACTTTCTATTTATTTGTCTGCTATTTATAACTCACTCAGACAAGGAGGACTTATCTCCTCCTCCCACCACCACTCCCCCAAATGAAATTTCTCTAGGGCGGATCTGGTTTTATCTAAATTGGTTGGACAGTGGAGCCCAGCACACACATATAATCCATACTGAAGGTGATAAGGCTTCTCCTTGTACTTGGTATAAAAATAACCAGCAAGCAAAATGAGCATGGATAGGGAAAAATTAATTTACTTCCCTACCTAATTAGTAGATGCAGGATAAATGTATCTGCTTAGCTCCCTAATTACAATAATACTTAGCAGTTACATGAAACTTTTCATCATAGGAGATACCACCCTTTCCTGACACTAAATAATTAATCTTCAGCACCCTGGTGTGAGCATCTTATCTGAACAAAGAAGTACCATGAGGTCGTACCAGAGCAGATCAGAGTGAGGTACTGAGGTGATCTCTTATCAGGAAAGCAGGAGTTGTTTCACAAGTCCCAATCTGCTGGCCTCAGGACCTGGGAGCATGGGGACAATCTATCCACCTCAGCTGGCCCAGGCCTATGCCAGCTACAGTGAGAAATCCACCCCCAAGTTCAGAGACTGAAGGCTTATCTGCCTGGCTGTGTAGCTAGAATTCCTCCTCCTGCCATGCATGAAATGCATGGTGGCCCTAAAAGGATTTCCCAGGTGGTCTGCTGGAGTGAGGAGCAGTCCCCCACCACCCAGCATTGAGCCCCAGGAGGTGCCTTCAGTCAGTCAAGAAGCTTTGCTCTCTACTCACTTCTTGGGCTAATGCTCATTCATTTACTGGCCTCGCTTTTTTTTATTCCTGTGGTAGGACTCAGTTGCTGGCATCACTTGCATCAACTCAGAACTTTTGATAAGGCTGGTGGTTGCTGTGATATCAAGGTATCAGAAACATATCAATCCTCCAATGCCCAGTGGAGTCCAGTGATTGCCTCTAACCCTGTGATCTCATAGTCTCTGTGCCTTAGCTCCATTGCTTTCTAAAGACACAATTTCAGTCTCCGGTGGAGTTGAGTTTGCTGTTCCATGTCTCTGAGGAACAGGGGTCTTGTGTACTTGCCATTCTGGAGGGGCACTTTCGTCTGCCCGCTCCCTTCCAATAGTTCCTCCCCTCAGCCTGCCTCCACCTTGGACTGGACCATACCAGTTAGGACAGGAACCCTGGCCAAATCAAGACACTGATCACTGATATAGAAGTATGGCCTATCTTCCTACCCTTTATACTTTGTATTTTCCTATAGAGGCCTTAGCCCTTCCCAGATGTTAAAAGTACTTTCTTATTATAAAAGAAAAAAAGTTCAACATGATCATCATTATGTTTTGTGCTTGATAGAGTCTCAATAAAATTTGTTTAAAAAAATAAATTTCAAATCACTTGCTAAGGTCTTATTTGTGACTTTCAGAAAAAAATGCAACACATAATCAAGCTATGGGGAGCATCTACAACTGAGAGCTTGCTTTTATCTTGTAGCCAGGGGTGGGGAAAGGGAGATTAATAAAAATCAGTTCCTTAAATTGCATCTGTATGGTATTTTTATTGTTTCTTTCTTTTCATAAACATAGTAGCACATATAAATATTGCTTGAATTCAAATTTTATTAAAGCTCAAAGCTACTATAATGGGATAAGAATTATAAGTTCTCATTATAAAGCTTTAAGATAATTAAGTATGCAATAACTTGAAAAATATGTGAATTCAACTCAGCAAATCTCTCTCATGTTCTCTCTCTCTCTCTCTCTCTCTCATGTTCTCTCTCTCTCTCTCTCTCTCTCTTTCTCTCTCTCTCTCTCTCCCCCTCCCTCCCTCCCTCCCCATTTTGGGCTTTATCTTTAACCATGGAAGAAGACCCAACACTTGAATTTCCAGCAATCATCCTTCCACAATTTGGTTCATAATGCATTTCTGCTTAAGTCATATTGGTTCAAAACAGAGAAGAGGCAAAGAAGTAAACACTTTTGCTACATCTTCTCAAAATATGCCTGTAAGGTGGTGACTTTAACTGCACTTCCTAAATCAAAGACTGAAGTTCATAGTTTTTTTCCAAATCCTATAGCTCACTTCTGTATGTCACACACTGGGCCAGTTTAGAGCATCCACCTAGAAGGAGAAGGGGACGATGAAAGACCCTGACTATGGAAAAGAGCCAGCATGGAGCTGCCAAAAATCACTGAGGCACTAGAATGTAGGAGAAGATCTCAAACGATCTTCAAGGAAACCAGGGCTGGAACAACAGTAAAAGCTTCAGAGGGAGAGGTTTCTATCTGACACTAAAAGGAAACCGCTGGACCTCCGAGCTCTCACAGATAGTGAGCTGGCCTCTGTGGACAGTTTTCCAGGGACAAATGTAGGAAAGATGCTTACAAAGATACTGGGAAATAAATGCAATCTGCCATCAGATAACTGCTTCTCAGGTCATTTGCAACACAGAATTCTACTTTGTATTTAAACTCCCAATGTCTAGGTTTACTCATCTTCAAAATGAGAGAGGTCGAATTAAAGCTTAAACAAATGTTTCAAGCTTCACGGAGATGTGTGTGTCCTCAAATGAAGCCTACATGTCTATCTAACTTGTGAAGACATCGTATTACATGGTTATATTTATCAAACTAATCAGAAGAGAAGATACATAGATTGTATTTCCTGACAGGTGATTGGTTGATTAATAAAAAAAAAAGGGGAAGAAGAGAATTACTATCGTATTTAGAGTGATCAAAAATGATAGCTGCAATGATGTTCACACTGGATGACGAGTTTTTTTTAGAAGATGCTCACTTTATTTTCATAATTAAAATAGCCAATATACATTCCATATATTCTGTACTTCCACTTTCCAAATATGCACTATGTATTTACCATATTAATCTTCAAAAGAATTGTTATGCTAATTATTATCCACAGAAGAACAGGAAGCTTGGCTATGATGTGGAGGTTACCCCAAACACCTGCTCTGCACTGAAGCTCGTGCACTTTCCATTTCACCCTCTGCCTAAGGATGAGCAAAGGAACTAGAATTCGAAGAGTTATAACATGATTCATCCTCATAATCTCATGAGGAATAATTTTTTAGGTGATGTGATGGCACAGTACTTGGTGGTGGAAGTCCTATGTGACACTATCTGTTTTGGACACAGAAGTCAATCAATGTGTAACCTTCTTTCACTTGTGACCACGACCAATTCCCACTTCACACCTAGACCTCCTGCAATGAGATTTCAACTGGGATTCTCCCTAAATCATGTACTTACTCAACCACAGAACCAGCTCTCCTGAGATTCCTGGCAATTTCTGTCTTCAGCAATCACACCTTAGAAGGTTAAAGATAAATACATTCCCTTTTTCAGAAAATTAATTCTGCTTCACACTGACATATGCTGTATTGACAAAGGGCCGCAGGCCTTTCTCTCCCCAAAACTTTCAAAACAGAAGGTCTTTGTCCAAAATAGAAGTATATATTTCACTGTTCCCATAAAAAAGGAAACAGAGGAGTTTCAGAGACATAAACACTCTATTTCCAAGTTCAGCGCAAACAAAAAATATGTCAGCCCAGAGGGGATGGATTTGGAGGGAAGAGGGAGAGAGACATGCAAACTTTATTCTATGTTTAAATCCCAACATATGGGCCTTTCTTATTTTAGGATGACAAATTCTGATATCTGTATTTTTACAATTAATGATATAAAAGAGAAACTAAGCTACAATTGCAGGTCCCTGTAGGCTATCCTACAATCAGTAATGCAAAGACTATGTGCCCATTTTGCAGATTAGCTTTGAAGAAACCAATTGGCATTTCCCAAGGTCACCCAGTCAATTAAAAGAAAACAGATGAAAATCTGAGAACTGGGACCGATACACTTATTTCTACTAGTGGTTCCCATTTTCTGGGATCAACATCTAAATGTTTTTTTTTTTTTAATTGTAGTATTGTTGATTTACAATATTAAATAAGTTTTTGATATGCATTACTGTAAGTCAACATCTATACATACTATCCATCAAAAGTCTAGTTTCTATCCTTCACCAACATTTGTCCCATTTTACACCACTTACTCCTTCTCTTCTGGTAACTGCTATTTTATTCTTAGAATCCAAGAGTATTTTCTTGTTTTGTTTTATTAATTTAGTAAAATTATAGAAGTAACATCTCATTATAGCATTATGTTTCAAGCATACATTATAAATCAATGGCTGCTTGACACATTCTGAAGATTAAAACCTGCCAAGATGCAAGATTGGTGAGGACCCCCTTTAGTTTCTGGATTGAGGGACAGATGTTTCTGAAGGCTAGTTATGAGAGCATGGCATCTGAGCTCCCATATGGGGAACAATGCTCTGCCTTAGATCTCAACAGACCTCTGGCCCATTCTGACTCATCAGGAGAATTTGAAATACACCTGAGAAGGCAAAATAAACCAAATTTACATATTTTACCACCAGTAACAGTGGACTCATTTTCATAGCCCATGTTCCATAGTGCTACAGTATCAGAATCCATGCCCCAGGGGCCCCAACTCTAGCCCCTCTCTGTACCCAAGTTGCATTCTTTTCCTCACCTTGGCTATCCTCTGACCTAGACCATGTCCCTAATGAATACTGCAGACCAATACTATAGTGATTCCTAGCTTCTGCCAAATTCAGATTCCTTACAGCTAGATCTTTGGTCTCAGTATGCTCTTTTAGTTGTTTACAATCTTGTGTGCAAAATGTGCAGCTTTTTTTTTATTTTCCTTTAATGAGACATGATATGCAGCAGTTGAAAGGTGAAGACAAAATAAGACACTCAGGGCTGCTTACCCTACTTGCTCAGAGTTCTCGCTAGGTTTCCAAATTTTTGTATATGTCCAGGTTTTAGGATGGAGTGGGAAAAATGTGTTCAGGTAATTGTCCAGATGCCGCACGTACTTAGATTTAATGACTTGCTTTGGTTTGGTTGTCATTTCACACAGATGAGTACTGTCTCTGGTCTCTGTTCCTCAGTTCCCTTGCTACACAGCTCTCCTTCCATTGACTATGGGGCCTTTGCATGGTACAGGAGAAATTTTGCTTATAACCACAGCACACTGGTTTTGAGAAACTGGCCTTTTCTCATGACCACATTAATCCTGGTACAGGCGAATGTCCTCCTCCTGTGCCGGAACAACGCTGCAACTCTTTGCCAGCTGTCAGCACAGACCTGCTGGCAGCCATTTCTGTTATACATTTGATGACTTCCCTGAGCTACATCTGAGGAAATGAGCAGTGTCCCATGGAATTTTCTTTTAAATTTTATCTAAAGTATCAGTTTAACAAATATGCCTCAATCTACTTGGTTCTGACAAGCAGGTTCTTTTTCTTACTACATCTTCGAAAACATCATTTCTAAAGGCTTTCCAACACCTTTTAGAATCTAACTTTCCTGTCAGGTCTCTGAAAATTTCCGCATGAAATCAAGATTAGTGAGTTCAGTGTGTATGCATGTGTGTCATGTTTTATGATTTTATGAATTAAGTCTTCTCTACATAACCAATCTTTTTAATAAGATCACATGATCTCCTTTTTGTTTTACTAATGTAGTAAATCAATTGATTGATTTTTAAATGCAAAATCGACTTTTAAGTCCTGGGTAAAAAAACCTAACATTGCTAAAAGAGCACATTTGCTTTATTGGATTTAGTTTGATAATGAGGGCTTAGAAATTTTTCACCTATGTCCCTCAAGAGGTTGCCCTTCTTTGCAAACACCTGTCAGCTTTTAATTTCAGGTTGTACAGATCTCATTAAATGAATTGGGAAGGATTCTTTCTTACTCGTATCTAGAATAAGATAACATTCTTATTCTTCTTTGTTTAGCATATGTGTCATTTTTTTCATGAATATTTGGTAGATTTTACTGATAAATACTTCAGTCCGAAATTGCTGCGGTTCTCCTAGAGATTCAATTTCTTTAACCCCTGTAAGACAGTTCAGGGTATTTATGCCTCTGTGTGTTATGCTTAATTAAGCTGTATTCTCCAGAAATTCATTGCAAAGTTTTTTTTTTAATAATCGGCAGAAAATTGTTTAGAGTATCCGCTTAACATCTTATAAGGTATCTGGGTATTCTGTTGGTATGATTTTCATTTCCGGTAGTAGAGAGTGCATGCCATCATCCATTTTTGCGTGTTCATTGCCTCCATAAGTTTATTATGCTAATATATTCTAATAGCATTGCCACTGTTTATTCTATATATAATAGATTCATTTTTACTCTAGTATGTTTTAGTTTTCATTGTGTCCTTACTTCTACCTTCTTTGGGTTTAATTTGATATTGTGTGAACTTCCTGAAATAAAATTCTTACCTATATTCTACACGTGTAAGGTTTTACATTTACCTGCAATCACAGCTCTTACTTATATGTCACAAATTTAAATACTTCATGCTTTTTGTTATCATTGAGTTCATTCTGGGTCACTTTCCATTTTTGTCTTCTCTTATCCAGTGATATTTAGAAGTGCACTACTTAATTTGCAAGCATAGGGGAAAATCAGCTGTCTTTTTTATATACTGACTGAACAATAACTTCTGTCTAGTCAAAAAATATATGCTTTGTATCTCTCTCCCTCTTTTTCTTTTTTCTTTCTTTCTTTTTTTTTTTTTAAGAGAAGGGAGACTTAGGAATAAAAGCAGGCAGACAGGCAGGAAGAGAGATGAGAAAGAAGCCTTTTATTTACTTACTTGTTCATTTTAGTTGTACTCTCTGGCCCAGGCTCTGAACACCTCTTTGGGATGTATGTGTACTGTGTCCCTGGCAAGGGTTTACAATCTGAGCCAACAGGATGTTCCCTCTTTTCCTCTTTACAAGTGATTTTTTTTGTATTAGTAATTGCATTTTTATTTCTACTACATCTTTGAAATCATGACTGTTAGCATTGAAACATTCTTTCCATTAAGAGCTTTGAAAATTTCATTTAGAACTTTCATTTATGTACTCTTAAAATATTATGCACTTTATTGCTGTGAGTCATGGTTTTAAAAATTATTTTAATCAAGACTCTTACTAATGTTGTCTTCTTATTCCTATGAGTAACAGAATAATAAGTTAATACATTGGTTAATATCTTGGTTTCTTTCTCTCTCTTTTTGTTTAAGTACGGTCAATATTTGCTTTATATATTTTGAGATAATTGTTTCTTGAATTGGATCCCCTCAGAAAGATATATTGAAGCCCTAGTCTGTGGAATATGTCAAGTAAAATTATTTGGAAATAAGGTCTTTGAAGAGATAAACTATGATAAAGTCATAGTGATTTAGGGTAAGTGGTTATTCAATATGACAGTCCATAGAAGAAGAGAAATCAGAGACATAGGGTGGATAATGTCAGAATGTGTGATGACAGAGAAAGAGATTGGAGTGATGCAGCTATACTGTCAAAGACTGACAGTTATTGCCAGATGCTAGGAAGAGGAAAGGAACAATTCTGTCCCAAATCTCAGAGGGAACATGGCCCTGCAGACAGCTTGGTTTCAGACTTCTAGTCTCCAGAAATGTGAGAGAATACATTTCCATTGCTTAAGTTACCTACCGTGTTACAACAACCCATGAAAATTAACTAGTAAGGTAGATTATCAGAAGCATGGAAATGTAATTTTTTATTTTGCAGGTGAATTAAAACTTTTATCATTATTATATGTTCTTGTTTATAAATGCTTTTTGCTTTAAAACCCACTTTGACATTTTAGATTACTATCAAATCTTTCTTTCAAAATTGCCAACAAATTGAAATAATGCAAATGTTCTTTTAATAAATTAAAAAGAAACTACGGTAAACAATAAAAAGGAATAAATAATAGGTACGCCCAACAACTTGGATTAATAGTTAATATCAAAGGCATTAAGTTAACTAAGTCAGTTACAAAAGGCCAGGTACTGTATGATTCTATTAATAAGACATTCTCAAAAAGTCAGACTTCTAATGACAGAATAGATTAGTGAGTGCCAGGAATTAGGCCTAAGGGAAAGTTTGTGCCCATCAAGAGACAAGGGACAGTTTTGGAGGATAAATTATTCTGTTTTCCTACTGGGTTGGTGGCTACATGAATCTTTACATTGACATATATACAAAAATAGTCAATTTAGTGTACGGCAACTAAAATGATTTTTTAATGAACAGGAAATAAAATGTTCCCTCATAAATATTTTTAATGAAAAGGTACAGGTAGGAATGAAGGCAAATAGGCAGGCAGGCAGGAAGAGAGAGGAGGAAAAAGTACTTTTTTTTATTTTAATTTTAGTTGTATATCTTGGTTGTTCTCCTTGGCCCACGTTGTAAACTTGGGTACTTGGGACTTAATGTGGATTGTGCTCTCGGCTGAAGGTAGTTGACCAAACCACTATTCAACCAGGGTACATCACAAATAAGATTTGAGATAATACCTTGCTGACAGACCTACTCAACAATGTCAACAGAAGTTGTTGAGGAAAAGAAAACAATACTATCATTTGGAAATTTAGATCTGGAAAAAGAAAGGATGAACATTAGGAATGAAATATATAGTAGTAAAATAAAAGGAATCAATTTAATTGCAATAGAATATAATTGTATTTGTGGCAAGTGTAAAATACATGATAACAAACTCAAAGAGGATAGAGTTGGGGATATATGCTCAGATCATCCTTTAACTAGATGTGAAACAGTTTACTAGTCTTTGAAAGTAGACTCAGATTAATTAAAAATGTATATTGTAAACCATTAGGCCATCCATAAAATGTTCTAAGAGTATAAGTAGTAAGTCTACTGAGAAAGTAAAATGCTCAAATATAACCCAACAGAAGACATAGAAAGAGGAAAAATAAACACATGAAACAAACAGCAAACAGCTGACAACTTGGTAGCGACTCATCAAATCCTATCTATAATTATATTGAAGGTGAATGTGTAAACTTTTAAGATATTGATACTGTTAGCCGTAAGACAACGAAGACCTGACTGTTGATATCTAGAAGAAATCACATTAAATTGAAAAATAGATAAGTTAAAATGAAAGGATAAAATATATAAAAGATGCAAACAATAAGCAAAAGAAAGCTGGGCTAGATATTCTAATGTCACATGAACTTCAACACAAGGATTATTATCAGGGACAAATGTAAATATTAATTAGCAGTAGGAATTTAATTTGCTGATGAGTCATAGTAATCTTCCAAGTATATGCGTCTAAAAACAAAGCTTCAAAATACAGGAGTAAATAATGTCAGATATGAAATAAGAGATAGGCAATTACACGATTAGAATAGGAGTCTTCAAAGTTCTCTCTCAATTCATCATACAAGTAGGTAGAAATTCAGTAGGTCCCAGAAATTCAAAATTTAACAGACACTTTGACAAATGAATCTAACTGTATTATAAAAGTATAACCCAACCACTAGAAAGGGTGTAGGAAAGAAAGTACCTGAACTGGTTATCTTTGGGAAACAAAATTTTCAACCAAATACCATAAGATGAGGTTAGAGACCAAGAACCGTACACAAACACTATATTCCAACTGACAAATTTGTTTCTACGGTGATACAGCTTAGTCATTCTGAAACTACTTTGCATACACACTAATTCTGGACAAAATAATATGTAGTTAAACAATGAAATAGAGATTTCTCACTGTCAGAGAAAGGTGCTAAAAATAAGCAATGGAGTAACACCAGAATTGCTAGAACACTAGAACTCATAATAAAAGATTGAAGTTGAATATATATGAGCTTTATTTTTACATGTAGTTTATTTTTAAAGTATATACAAATATATATATGCTAAAATAAATATATAGAAGTATATAGGTTATACTGAAAGAGAGACAGAGAGAGAGAAAAAACATTCTTGATCCCTCTAACCCATCATTCTGAGATTCTGAGATCCTTGGAGAAATGGATGTTCCAGGTCTGGGAGAGACTGAATGCATAAATAAAAGATAAACGTGGCATCTTTGATACCATAATGTTAAAAAATGCTTTAAATATAGAATAAATATAAAAGCATGGAGGCATGTCAACAGGTCGCAGGGACTTAACTGAGAGATCTTCCGATGACCAAAGTTAGAATCAACTGAGCAACAAATTGAAAAATTATAAATTGGGTTATAACCCAGCGAACAAAATAAACAGCAATAAGCATGTAATGATATAAATATGTAATTGAATAAATAAGTAAATGAGGTCTAAAGGGTCATTTGTCCTAACAGAAGAATTCCACTTAATAAGCATAGAAGAATGAAGAAAGAAAAAAAATCACAACTAGAACACAGCAGTAGTAATTGCTGCAAACAAATCCAATAATAAATGCTAAATTTATGGAAGAAATATTAAGTATAAATAGCATATTTTCATACTTTCCAAATATTTTCCTGAAATATTTATTAATTACTATAGTGAGTTTAACATATATGGAGTTTAATTCCTCACTCCTTAGACATAGATTAGACTTAATGAGTCATATTTAATAGAGAAAGGAAAGGGAAAAATGATAACTTTACAGTAGAGAATCCTTGAAAGGAGGATTTTAACCAGTGAACAAAGTTAACAATAACTGTCATTTGATATCATGTGTCCCTGATAATGATGCAACCTGATAGGGCTGTCACCTCTTAGATGTTCTTCCACCAAAATGCAGTATCTCAGTCCAGTCAGGAAGAAAACATTGTAGAAATATAAATCAGGGGAAATTTTGCAAAATATGTACCCGGCACATTTCATAAATTTCAAGGGGACTAAGATAAGGAATAACTGAGAAATTATCAGAGTTTAGATTAATGATACGCAACATCTAAATTCAATGTACAATGAAGGAGTAGATCCTGAAATTTGAAAGCAGGCATTTGTGGAAAATGTGAGGAAATTTAAATAAACCCTAGAGTTTATTTATTAGTATTGTTTCTATAGTAATGTCTTAGCTTAGATAACTGAACCATGTCTATTTAAAATATTAATATTAGGGGGAAAACTGTGTTTAAAGTGTATAGAAACTAACTTTGCAATTCATTTCTAAGTCTGATTCTTTAATGAAAGAAAAATATTGTGGCTTCTAGTAATATTCTACCTTGGAAATAAACACCTCCTAGACTGATGTCCTGTTTCACTGCACTGTTTTAAGTTATCACCAACCTTCAATCATTCCTAGTGGTTTTGATATCCTAAGAGTAGAGAAGTTCTTTCCTCACTATGAATTCTTCTTTGTGTCACCCAAGTTGGAGTCAATTCAATTTGTTATACCTTTTACCCAGCTGGATATAGTTTGGTTCCTGTAAATGTGAATCATAATTCACACCAATTTAAAAATAAAAAATTCAGTCTTCCAATCATCAATCATTTTTCACATCTTTCAATGACATTTTGCTAACGGTCTTGCAAAACAAAGTAACTTTTTCTGCTAAATTGTCTAATAGCCATTTTCTACATAATATATTACATACAGCTTAATCTTACTAAAATCATGTGCTTTATAATACTGTAAGGCTATGTAAAATTTGTATTTTTGTGATTAATAATATTTATTATATGGATTTATATTTCAAAATGAAGATTCTGGACCTCAAATTTCTATTTGCTAAGATATTTTAGATGAAAATTTTAAAAAATCAGTTCTATTTGATCAAACAGTTTATGAATAATGCATACTAAATTAAAGTGCCAGAAGAAGTTAGCAAATCTCTTTAATATGAACTTGTAATAGAAAAATAAAGTTTAAAGATACACAGAGGATTTTTTAGACAAAGAAAGAACAAATACAAAGCTAAGAAAACACATACAGAAGTAATTTTGCTCTCCATGTTAATTAATCAGCACACTGATATGCCATAAAAACTTAAATAATCTTCCAAGATCTCAAGGACTGGGAGGAAACCCCAAGGTCAACTACTGCATCAGTTCATGCATATATTTACATACTAAATTGCATATTTTATTGTGTACATATGTTTCACTTTTGATTTATCTTACAGATAACATTTCACAATACAAATAAATAAAGTCAGTGGCCTTTCTATGCCTTTTCTGAGATTGGCAGAAGGCCAAACTCAATATAACTCTCATAGTACATGTGTTCTTCCCAAATTCTGTTCTAAGGAACTTTGCTCTCTCAAGAAGTACCCACAAGAAACCCATGATGAAATTAATATATGTAATGTATACTATATCCCTTTCTTCAGATTTCATAACACATTAAAGTATCTAATATAATAGAAAGATACTTTTTTTTAAAGGAACAGTACAGGCAGGAATAAAGTGAGTATAGGAAGGCAGGAAGAGAGAGGAGGAAAAAGCATGTTATTTTATTTAGCTGTTCACATTTGTTGTTCTCCCCACCCTGGTCCTAGTTCTTGAACCTGTGGCCTTGGGATGTATGTGGGACTCCTCCCAGGTGTACTAAACTGCTAGGCCATCAGGGTGCACCTGATAGAAAGATACTTTTTTGACTTAAACATTCTCAGCTTATTTTTTCATGTAACATATGTCAATTATGGATATACTACTTGGATAAACATTGTGCTGCAATTAATAGACTATACCATTAGGGCCAAAGTGGAATGTTTTAACCCCAAGCTGAGTAACAGTTCTGAGTAACCAGTCAATGCATAAAAAGATTTCCAGCCTGTAGTTGCATAGACAGCTTAGATAGATAAATGATAACTAGCTTGTTAGCTAGCTAGATAAATGGATAGATAGATAGATAGATAGGTAGACAGATAGACAGATGAGACACTGTAGAGACATAACAGTGTACTACTGTCAAGTGAGGAGTAAGAAAGTATGGTGAAATAACATTGCAAATAGAGACCAATATTTTGAGTAATGCCCTAAAGATGACATGGACTAAAAACTAAGTAAAATCAGCATTTAATATTTGTATAACAGTTTTTTTTTCTCATATGTGCTACCTGTTCTGATTTTCCCTGGGACTGTATGGTTATTATTTTAATATGCACATGATGTTTTTTGTCTGTCCTATTTACCAGTTCATTTTTCAACTGTGTGGTTCCATGTGATAAAACAATATCACAGTCATGATTATATTATGTGAGCTTACTAATGACTAGCACAGAGTTTTTAATAAATAAAGTTGGTCTAAAAATGAAATTTATAAAATCACCTTATCTAGTGTTATATCTTATGGTAAAGGTACATAAAAAAGTGAGTTTATAAATTTATATTTTAATACTAATGGCCGTCATCATTAGATAATGTTATGCCCAGGAAATACAAAAAAGAAAAGAATGATTTTTTTAAGACTGAAAATAAGTTTGAAAAAAGCATATTATTTTGAAAAATAATTAATCATCAAAACAAATTTGAAAAACAGGAGATATTTGAAAATAAAGTGAGGGGGAAGAAAGGGAGATAAAACAGCAATTTCAGAAGAAATGTTTAATTTATAATAAAATTCAATAGAAGCATATAGTGACTAATATGAAAGTTCATGTAACAGATAATTTTCATAGAATATTAAAATTCAAATTACCAGTTCTTATAAAAAGAAGTAGAGTAAATGAATAATTAAGTAACCTGAAAAGTAACTCATAAATTTGTTAAGAGTTACCCAAGTGAAGCTATAGGTCTGGCTGAATACAATAGCTAGTCCTTGTAAATATTCAGTAACAGAAAGTTTCCACATAACAGAAAATGATGTAAAATCCCATATCAAAAAACCCAGGAAAACGAAAAAAAATTATAGATTATAAATATAGATTTGAAAATCCTCAATTCTTTCTTAATAGATATTAGTGGCTCACTAAAACAATTCTACCATAACCAAAAAAGGTTTAATCTTCTAAGCACAAAAATGGTTAAATACTAAGAACTGCATTGAAATAAAACATCAAATCAAGTAGGCAAATTTGAAAAATAAAGACAAAAAAGTCATATTAATAGGAACTAAAATGCCTTGTAGCATAAAATTCTTTCTAATGTATAGTATATACTGTGAACTAAAATCAAGATAATTAATGACGTGAAATAATAAAGGTGTCCCATAAACATGAAACGTCAAATAAGGATGATTACTGTCCTCATCACTTTTTAGTCCTCTTGTGGATAATCAATTTACTTATGCAGCAACAACAAAAATATTATCAAGTATCACTTCTTGAATATCCACAACTTACCAGCTTTTGTTTTTACATCTATGTTATCAAAATGCCTTATCTCTCTCTGAGGATTCTCAATGAAAGAAGAGATACAATTTGCCCTATATCTGACAATGCTGGTTTCAAACACTGATTTTATAGAAAAATAGTTCTATGGCTTGACAAAGGTAAATAAACAAAAATCAAGCCAAAAAAGGCCAAAACAAACAATTCATAAAAGAAAAATAGTAAACATTATAAGCAAGAGCATGAAAAAAAGTTCATCTTTACCAATAATCATAGATATGTACATTAAGGCACCCAGTATTTTTCCTATTTATGAAACTGGCAAATGTAAATAAATACCTAATCCTAAGAAAAATGTTTTCTCTTGTATAATGAAGGTGACAATGAAAATGAGAACAGAAAACATCAAGGAATAAAAATGACAGTATGTGTAAGGAAGCATAAATAGTTTTTTAGATCTTGACAGGATTAAATAAATTGTCCACTGCTTGAGGAAAAACTATTATATTAAATCATTCCCATGTATGTAATATTCATAGTAGTGAAAGACAGGAAGCAATCTATTGTGTCAATAATAGTGGAATGGTTGAGTAAGTCACAATTGATCCACTAAATTCAAAGTTATATGCAACTGTTAAAATTATGTTTTCAGAAACCATGTAGGAACATTGATAAACATTAATTTTTAAATGAAAAAAGAGATGAGAAAGTTGCAAACTAGAATGAATACTTTGATTATGACAAGGATCTTTGCACATGAAACCTACCATGACATTGGGTATAAAACAGTTAACCGCTGATGCCCTTGAGCTGTGGCTTCAGGAAGATTGTTTGATGGTCGAATGTAAAAAGCAACAGTGTTCTAAACAATGGACATCCATGTGTAGAGCAGCCTTTCTGGCTAATGTTACTATAAAGCACTACTTTTCTCCTAGAACACTGCTGGTGCCAGAGCTCAGAGATCATAAGCTCACTTTTAGGAGACAGAGCTGTAGTTTCATCCAGGCAGAATGAGAAGAGTAGAAAGCTAACAGCTTGTAGAAGCCAAGCATTGTGATGATGGCTTGACAAAAAAAGGAGGGTGGGTGGGGATGAAGATTGAGAAAAAATTGAGAACTAAAGAATAAAAGATATGAAGCAAAACTGAGCAATCTAAACAAATCAATCCAACTTAGAGCCCTAAAGTGAATCTCCATTTACACAGACTACTCAAAATCTTAGAATCCATATTGTATAATATTTATCATTAGTGACTCTGATTGAGGCAACTTCAGTTCCTTAGTGACAGTAAGACTGGTGCTTGGGGTCTGCATTTATAGGCAGACTGAAGTAGAAATGCATCTCTGGAGGCAAAGTTCCCTTAGTGGAAATATTCACTGAGTTTTGGATGGAGGTGATTTGAATTGTACAGATGGGGAAACAGTTGTGTGTATGCAGACTCATGCATGTGTGCCTCCTTTTTAAGCAGCAGAATATAGAATACCAAGATGGGGGATTAGAGACAATATATTTTGGCATAAAGATTCAGTTGATGCTAGTTTTAAGTAACTGGTAAGTCTGGTATACTCATTTCAAAGAATTGGAATATAAACATTCCAACATATATAATTCTTTTCTAATATTTAAAGTTTCATAACAAATACCCCCAAAATGTAGTGGCTTAAAATAATATTATTTTTGATCATAAATTTATAATTTCAGTAGTTTTAGGGGAAGGTTGACTCTCTAAGAATCACTGAAAGGAACTCCAAAGGCTGGGGTCTATAAACACAGAAAAATCTGTCAATTTATATGTCTGCTGCTTGGTAAGGACTTCATCTGTTAATTTCCTCTCCAAGTGATCTCTCCAAGTGGTCTCTCCATATTGGCAGTTTCCACGTCTTCATGGCAATGTTGGTTATTCCCAAAGAGAGTGTTCCAAAGATAGGGAGAAGAGGACAGAGTAGAGGGGAGACCATGTAGAAGTAAGTCATAATGCTTTTTGCAATCTAGTCTGGAAAGTCACAATGTTCTTTCTAAAACATTCTATTCACTAAGAAATTGTGAAACTCATCTCTTGATGGAGGAGTGTCAAGGTCACACAATAAGAAGAATGTGTGGGATGCTACCAATACTGGTGCTTCCATCTTTGGAAAGTACAATCGACATCTGTCCATTCTCTGACCACAATCATTCCCATCTCTCTCATATCAAAAAGTCACTCATTTTTATCCTCCAAGCCCTTGTCTCATCTCCATAAGGCATCATTTCAAAATGAAGGTTTGTAGCACCCAAATCATAACTAGGAGCTTGTGAAATTTCTCAAAAACAGCGCAAGTAAAACTTTTCTTTTATATCTGAAAACCTGTCAACTAAAAAGACAGTCATATGCCTTTACATGCAATGATCGAGCATGCTCTGTTTAACTGCTATGGGACTGCCTGTTCAAAGAAGGAAAAATAAGAGGCACACAAAAATGATTGCTCCAGTTCTGAAATCCAACTGAACAATGATGCAGGTTATCCGATTAGAACCAAATCCTACTGCCAGAATTCTCCATGGTTCTCTCCTCTACTCTCTAAAGTCCTGATTTTATCTGTAAGTCATCCTTTTGTTCCCATGAGAAATGACTGGTGTTTGTAGATGTCTCCCATTGTCAGTGCTTTCTCTTAGTTGCAAATTTGTCTACCCTGAAGTTCTAGTTTTATTTTATATTATGTTTATCTCTTTCTGTTCAAAGTAATTCTTTTTAAACTTTGTGGATTTTTATGAATAGATGTATAAGCAACTCTAATAGACAAAGAGCCATACCAGAAGCTGTTTAAGAAAAGTTTTCCTCTAAGATTTTCTAAATTAGCTGTGAGATACGGCCCTAAGCGGATCTTTAGTTTAATGGAAAGGATTGTTCAATCATGCCTTTTGTCTACCTGAGTGGTTCTCTGAGACTCTTACCTTTCATCTTCCTGAGATTTAATAATAATAATAATGCATCTTTTATTTCTACCCTGGATTTTATCATGACTCTTAAGCTCTTAATTTTGGAGCTAGAAAGCTGAGAATGAGAAGCAGTGGTATTTTTAAACCCAGTAAGCCCTGGTTCTTTTCTATTCAACAGTTACTTCTTTAGCTGTCTCTCTCCTTACATTCTGTTACAGGCAGAAAAGAAGAAACACGTACTCCATCAACACTCCACATCATTAGGAGCCTTTCTTCCCCTCCACATGATAACACATAGCAGTGATGCTAAACCTCATAAAACTACTCTAAGGATCTATTTACCTTTGATTTTACAAGAACATTTTATTTACTTTCTGTACGCCCTCACCAGTTACCTCCAAAAGGCCCATTTACCTTCTCTGGATCCTTCCAACTAGTCTAACTTAGTAAAAAAGATACCACAATTTTAGGTTTTGTTAACAGTTACATGAAACATGCAGATACCAATATCTGTACCAACGAGTGAATGTTGCATAACCAATCAATCAAAAACTGAAGGGCTTAACTAGTCACATTTCACTGGATCATGACTCTGCTGTCTGTGAAGAACTCAGTTGATGCTGTCCCCTCTCTGCCAGGAGGACTGAAGGCTGGGATCTACTGTAGGTTCATTCACTCATATGTCTGGCATTTGATGTTAGTTGTCAGCTGAGCCTCAGTTTCTCTCCAGGTCATCTCTCCGCACAGGTTGTCTGCACTTTCCCATGACGTGGTGACTGGTTTCCTACACAACAAGCATTCTCAGGAGAGATAGCAGGCAGAGACTATTTCACCTTCTATGATCTATTGTTGATTGACATGCAATGTCATTTGCACTAATTCTATCAGTTAATAGAGTTACAAGGCTCCACCCAGGTTCAGTGGAAAGGAACACTGTCTAAACCTGCTGCTGCAGGGGCGTTAGCAGTGTGCTTTCAGATGAGTATGTGGGATGGGATATATATGGATCTAGCCAATTTGGGGAAATGTAATCTAGGTAGTTGTTACTACAAATTACTGGTTTATTCAATCTGAATACATCCTTTAGTTTTCTTCACATGCCATGTTGTTATTATAACCATCCCTAAACCAGGTGGGCCCAACTAAACACAATCAAAATTCCTGTTTAGTTAAAACCTTAACTGAATGCTTAATCAGGCTTAACTTTGTCTGATTTTCTAACATATTGAAAATAAAAATAAATTTTAAAGAATACACATCAAAATTCTCAAAAAGGATTTGATCATCCAGGTTTATGATACCCTCTTCTCTGTAACTACCCAGGAAACAATGAAGAGTCTCTTCCATCCCTTTAACTGTGTCGATATTCTATGACATTGTACCATGGGGCAGTTCTGAGGGTCCAGAATTGAGCACCGCATCCATGATGGGCTGATCAGATTATGAGGGAAACCATAATTATACTTATAAGCAGACAGAAGTTTGGAATACTACTGAATCAAAGACCTTGGATTAAATAAGCTCTAGTTGTTTTCCTGCATATGTTTGACTCGCTCATTTCTTTGACTGAGATAGCAGAGTATAATTCCAAAAGTTACCATTCATGCTTAAGCTACTTACATTGCTTAAAGTTATTTGAAACAAAATATTTATATACATGTGTGTATGTATTGCATGTATGTGTACATTTTTATATACAAATACATATATATATTTAATAACAAACATGTATAGTTAAAATAGAGCAGCCAAAATCTTATTATAGTCAGAAAAAATTATGTGTGCAAACCTTTATCATTACATGAAGGCTACGGAATTAAAAAAATAATCTATATCCTGCCAAAGAGAGTGATATTGCTATAATTTTGTATATAAAATTGGATCTAGAAATGCCTAAATGGAGTCATACTCAATCGCTCTTGAGTGATAACAGTTGAATTGTGCACTTTCCTTGACAACTCCATTCATCTTCAGGGAAGCTTTCTCAATTTTTTCTAAGTCATGTTTAAAAATCAGACCTTTCCTCTTCCTACTTAAATAAACACCATCATCAAAAGGCTCTATATCATCTATTCTGATAGTCCTTCTGGTCATTGGTAATTGAATGGCTTGTTGTACATAGTAAATGCTTATCTCTTACAGGAAATGACAACATTATAGACAACTAATTTTGCTTTTAAATTTGACAAAATTAAGTATCAGTAAAAAGAGCAGACACTGGAATTAGATGTAGGATATAATGTTAACCAGTTCTATGACCTTTGCTATAGTCCTTAAATTATGTAAGCTTCATATATTATCTGAATTATCAATGTCACTCTAGCTAGGTTGGTGTGTGGATTAAATGCAATAAAATTTGAACTGAAACTAAATAATACTTTTTACTGAGTAATCACTCACTAAAATTTAGCTATAAGACCCTTCTGCCTCCTATATTTTCTTCCTCGTCAGAAACAACAAAAATATTTAATTTTTCGCCTTTGAAAGCACACAGTGATTCTTCATTTGCTTCCTTAAGAGTATTTTGTGGGGTGGGCTGGTAAACAAACAGCATGATATGAATAATGATATAATGGAAAATGAACAATATGTTTATAAACCCAGAAGTGGGGAATATTTCAACTACCTAGAATACTGCAAAAAAGTCCATTTGAGTTAAAACTTATATAATGCAAATGAGTTTATCTAGTGAAAAAGGAGTCTGGGTGAGGATGGGATACCTGCCTGAGGACCCAGCATCAATCCACTTTGTAATCCCTGTGTAAATCAAAGATTGCGGATATCTCACTGCATTGTTCTCTACTTCATCAGAAAGAAAATACTAAATATATTTATTTTTGATAATAAAAAAGGAAAGGAATAGGTTCAGTAACAGTTAACTCATCCATATATTTCAGAACGAAACCATATTTAATTTATACATGTCTCTATTTTTATTCCGGGAAGATAGATTGTCATAGTGGCTTTCTACTCATGGGGCACCCAAATGGTTTTGTTTATAAAAATCAATAGGCTCAAAGTTCGTTGGTGTTTTCCATTTTTTTAAGTCAATCTATTTCATCTTTCACTATCTGTTGAAAGAAGCCATGTATCTTCCAGCAAGCAGTTGGATTTTGTCAATTCTTTGTGGTCCATTATCGGTCAGCCAAGATTCAAGGTCACGCATTTCAGAATGTCTGCTTCCTGGCAGAGCTCCCTCGACCTGATGAGGGCCCTGCACTGGTAAATGGGCACGGATTATTTTGGGCTGTATGAAATGCCATTCATCACCCTGCCCAATGCTTCCCACCAGTCTTGCTTTGTATCTGATCATTTGACACTTCCAGCAGGTGAATGGATCTCTTCACTTTCTCTATTGTCCTCTGTAAGGACTAGGGTAGTTCAGTGTGTTAGATCTGAGGAAAGTAAGACTGGTCAGTGTTAGGAGCATTTAAAGCTGCTACCTTGGGCTAAATGTTATTTAAATCAGTGACTTCCCTGAATATGAGGACACGCAGAAATAACTCCAAATCTATTTCCTAATTCAAATATACTGAAATAAAATACATCAACATGAATTTCATAAATTTTATTTATAATATTAGTAGACATAATTAAGACTTTCTGGATTTTTGTCAACTCCTTGCTTTAACTTTCTATGTCATTATTTTATCTATTATTTATATTAATTTATTTTTTGCTCTATGTTTAAATCAGTTGTCCTATTCTGACATTTTTATTATAATTTTCATTGAAATAACACTGCATTATAATATTATGTATATTTCAGGTGTGCATCATTAGCAACCAGTATCTGTAAATGCTAAAGTTCACCTAAATGTCCAATTAAACTGAAAGCTCATTTCTAACATTTCTTATTTTTCTAATGTTTTATTTTAAGGCTATAAATTATTCAATATTTACTGATTTTTTTAACATTTAGGTGTTATCTATACTTTGTTTTAAATAGCAATTTCCATTTTTATGTTTCCTTTAATTCAATAATGATAACTGTGTGTTATACCTATGCATATATTTTACTTTTCAGTAAGTGCAGCTTTTTGCTATTTGTTTTTAATTCTTAATTGGATTGTGTTTTGTTAAATGGATATTGATTACTTGAAATCACATTTTTTATAATTTTTTATAAATTGTTGAGATTTCTTTTGGAACCTTATTCATATCAACATTTGTATATATTTTATATGTGTTTTTTAAAAAGGACAATTTTGTGAAATCCAAAGTAATATATATTTGCTTGATCAACAATATTTATTTCATTACTCAAACTCACAAAAATATGCAGTGCTTTGGAATTCAAATTCTATTTGTTCAAACATTTTATTATTCAATATACCTGTACTTATTTTTGTCTCCTTATCTGTTCTGTCATTTCTGTGAGAGGTGTAATAAACTCTCTATTTCTAGGTTTGTAGCTTTGTCAATTTGTCCTCCATGGCTAATCATTTTTCCTTTATATATTTCAAGTTATGTTGCTAGGCACATAAATATTATTGATTGCAATATTTTCATGGTGGAGTGTTCCTTTCATCAAAATGAAAAGTCTTGGGTTTTGCTTTTATAGCTCACATCTTGAATTCTGCTTGATCCTGCTTCCTTTATTTTGTCTGCAATTTAAAAATCTGTTTTGAATACACGATTTTTACACACTCCTATGAATAATGATTATGAATAGATTTGGACACTGCTCATACTGATTTAGTAATTTATATTTATCCTGAGTTTTAAATTTTTCCCCCAATTTTCGGAGTTATATGTCTTTATCACATTTCTCTTAAGGTTTTTTTTGGGGGGTTGTTTAGCTCCTAACATCAACCCTGTCAATTGCTCACCTTTTAAAAGGATAATAAAATAACCTTACATATCCTTCCCGTTTTCTCTACTGGGTATAAGGTTTTTCACGGTTGACTAGGATTTCTGTCCATCATTTTTTAAATAGTTGATGTTTACATTTATAAGTGTTTTTTGTTTTGTTTTGTTGGTATTTGAGGGTTGTTTGGCTTGACTATAAACACTCTGTGAATCTATGAAGTGTGCATAAGGGGAGAGGATATACAAAATCTGTGAATTTCTGAGATAGTCCTAGCCTGTTGACACTGTGGCCAAATTCACTGCCCATCCTGAACTAGTCTTTGTGGCTTTGCATCTGCTTTATGGGAGAGATGAATCATACAAATGTTGAAGAAAAAAAAAAAGCTGGCCTAGGTGGGTGCTTCAGCTTATCATACTGCTTAGGGACAAAGGACCCTAGACATCTGCTTGCAGAATCTTCCATTTTCAGGCTTGGAAAAACTCTGGAAATATTTCTATCCTTTTAGTAATCATCTTCAGTGCCTGTTTTTGCATGGTTTTTTTTTTTCTAATCTAAAAGTATCTCTTTATGGGTTTCAGGTATTTATTTATTTTCAGCAATAAATAATTTTTATGTTTTTGGTGACTTTTTGGATTTACTGTGTTTTCTTTCCACTTTTTGTTGTGGATGTGCTGCTGCTTCTGTTGTGGTGCTGGTTTTGATTTATCTTAGTTGGTTTTTCATTTAATATTCAGTACTCTGTAAAGACATCGGGTGGGCATGGGAGAGATGGTTGGCATAAAACTTACTCTGCCATCCTGAAATATGAACATTTCTTTTTGCCAGGAAAGTACCTATAGCTCTGTTAGATTGCTATAGTCACAGTATTAAACTTCACAATTTAAAAAATAATTTTAATCAAGTAACATTGCTTTATAACATTACATAGGTTTAAGGTGACCATCATCCTACATAAACTTCTTTATATCCACTAAGTTCAGTACTAAAAGTCCAATTCTGTTTTTCACTATAGAATTGATCAATAAATATTATAATTTATTCACACATTTGTGTTTATATCTCTCACCATTCCTATTTTTTTATATTCCAGACTCTCTTATTCTCATAAATTTAGTGTGATAGGATTTTATTTAGTTTTATGATCCTTAAAGGAAAAGGGATTTTATTGTCATTTCTAAACATTCAGTTACAAGTCCTTCAGCTTTGGTTCTTAATTTTCATAAATTCCCTTCTTTCTTAGTTGGTGTATTAATGTTTTCTACATTTTGTAATTAAATATTCAGTGCATTTTTATTGATTTTAGTAACAAATGCCATAAATTTCCTATAAGTATATATTTTATGTATCATATATATTTTAACAAATAGTTTTGTTCTTTTAAGGTAGCATGAATTTTATTAATGAGAATCCACTTTTGTTTCAGAAATTAAAAAGAGTACCTTAATTACCATGGTATTAATTTTTCATTTAAATTCAAGGTTAACATTTTAACAAATTTATAAGCATCGAAGGAGAGAAATAAGATCTCAACTTTTTGAAATATTGAATGCTATTCAAATTTGTAAATACTAAACAACATATATAGTTAATATAAGAAATAAAATGATCTCTTGAAATCAAGCAAATTTTATTTGATAATCTAAATCTTATTTACATGCATTTATGGTCTACCTATTATTCGTTCTAAATAGTTTTATTAATAACTTCTGCTATAATTTTACATTATCAAGTCTCGCTCCTGAAGTTTTTACTTTACATACTTGGCTGCCACTTGGCTTTTTCATAAATAGATATATTCTTATATTTCTTTGTACATAATATCTTTCATTTTCTTGTATGATGCATTTGACTTTGCATCAAGTCTTGGCTACTTTTCCTGTATTACTTCGACTTCAGCTCTATTGTTACATTATTTGTTTCAAAAATTTCTTTGGCAGTTTTTATTAAGCATACTACTTGAAAATATTTATCAAATTGGCCATGGGTATATATATGTTTATGAATAATATTTCAAATATTAAAATCATGAAATATTTCAATACATTCATATTTATCATACTGGTTATATATAGGGATGTGTTCTTCCTTTTTCATTTGTATTTTGTATTTATTAAACTGTCTACAATTTGTTGTTGTTGCTCTTTGCTCCTTATTATCATCACTGGTTTACACAGTTTTCAAAATCCCCATCGATTTTGAAATTCTACTGTTTTTTAAATTAGCTAAAATATTACCTTCTCAACCATAATAATATTAGCATGTCTTATTTTATCTAACAGTATATCAATATTTCAAAAATTATATACATATTTCAAGTAATATAGTTTGCTTACCTATTCCTATTTCTCCTTCTTTCACCTTCACAAAAACAAAAACTTTCAAAGGTTTTTAAATCTCTAGTTTCTGATTTTAAAACTTTAGCTTTTTCATAAAATTATTTGGAATATTCTAGTCCAGAGTATTATAGGTTTCCTCTGATATTTCATATCTCCAGTCTCACTTATTTTTACATAAATTTTAGGGTACAAATTATCAGTCCTTTTGTTATAATCACCCGTCTATACTATAATGTAATATATATTTATAAATAGATGTACGTAAATATATGTGTATGCATCTTAAGATTCTTAGTACTGTTTCCTCTTTTTATCATCCTTTCTATTTGATAAGAGTATATTCATAAGCCTCTATATTTTCTTCAGTTAAAAAAACTACGTATTTTGTGAATCCTTAAAAATCACACATAAATCCTTCCTTGTCTTAACAGGTCTGTGATGTCTTGAGTGAGCATACAACTTTTTTCTCACATCTTTTCTCTATTTAGTCTATGTATGTTGGTTCACATCCTCTCAGTAACCTGAGACTACCTGATTCATTCCTTTATAGGAAATGTTATTTTCTTCCTAATTTCTCCCCTTGTGATTTTCCACCAAAAGAAAGGTGTTATATACTAAAATAAGAAATGACTGCATAAAATATCCAAGAAATGTAAGGATTTGTAGTGTTATTTAGCAGTTTTCATAATGATAGTATATATGAGTCTTACAAGATCACTCTAAGTCATCCCTTTTCAGTTTTGATCATTTCTATTAAGACTATTTTGTATATAAACTACCTTTTTAATGTCTTCATTAAATTTCAACAACATCATTTCTGTTTGTCCTTGTTTGTAATCCTAGTCTGAGATCATAAAAGTTGTTAAAAATGTGTTCTGTAGGGAAAAAAACAGGTCATTTGTCATATGAAATTGAGATGTACTACAAAGAATAATTCTCTTTTGACAATTTTGAAACACAGTAGCACAGTAAAGGTTTTGGGAGATCCTGAAGTGAAGAAATCAATTTAATTTTAAGTCAGATTTGATTATTCTTATAAATATTGTTCTAGTTATTTGGTTGTTAAACCTTTAGTCCTTTCTGTATCTTAGGGGCTAGAAGCCTGAAAAACAGATTTTCCAGGCTTTCTCATAAGTCAGTTTCTAATTAGGCTCTGGAGGACCTAGCATAAAGTTAGAAATGAGGAGGAAGAGAGAAGCATTTATTGTCTCTCTGCTAAGGAAATAGGTTCATCTACCCTAAAACTTGAAGGAAATTTCTTCTAGTTGATTATAGTTTATTTACTAATCCATCTGTTTATTTCATTGTTTCAATCATTCTGATTCTTTCTAAATCCATTCCTATTTTTTTTGCCAAGAGGCTTCTAAGATTTATTTTAAACATAGGATCTTAGAAACTATGCATTTCATTTGCTTATAGTACAGTTTTAATAATATATGTTCATTCTAGTTATTTCTATATCAGTTTTCTTCATCTTTACTTCAACTCTCCCTTTTTCCCCATGAACTTATTTTCTTTGGATATTCCATTATATCTATTTAATTTTTCCAAACTAGAATTTTAATTTGTGTCTCTGAAAAACATCATTTTTATTTTCTATTTGTATTCAAACTTGTTGAACACTTCGGAGTAAGCTTCAATATTCTTTTGTATTTGGACTTTGCAGACATAGAAGAGAGAACCTGAAGGGTTCAAGGACTTGTCTTCAGTTTTTTGTCATTCAAATATTCCTTTTTGTTTTCTCTTTTTTCTTTGATCATTACATAGCTTTAAGAAATCAGACAACTTACCCTGCTAGTTGTCTTCAATGATTTTACAGGATGACTTTATATTTTATCTACTTAAATAACTTTGGATCTACTTATATTAAATGTCTCCATCTTATTTCAGATTTTGAGTTATAAAGTCTGCATTTAGTAAATCATCATTGACAATTTCTATTCCCTCATTCTCTCCAACTAGATACTAAAAACAATTCTTTTCCACAAATATTGTTCGACACTATGTTAAGAATGTTTTTGCAGTAGTATTAACACTGCAGACATGGTTGCTATAACTTCACATTTATGTAACATTGACTGTATTTGGACATATTAGTTCATAATAGAATTATATTTAAAAAGACATAATTCAGAAATTATCTTCCTTGTATAGGCCATGTACACAAATAATTGTTTATTTCATCTATCTAAGCTATAATATTAACTGTTGTACACAGGGATTATCAATTATACCTGAGAAAAAGGGTGAATTATCTATTTTGAGTGACTAAATAGCTGGTTTCATCAATTACACATGCTGTCTATGAACCAAAGGGTATCCTTCCATCAAGACAGGAAATACAAAAACTGCAAAACAATTGTGCACATTTTTCTTTATGATTTATCTTCCGAAGATATCTCTTAGATCATCACCTCTAACCCCAGTCCAAGTGCCTAGCCTCATGGATCAGCTCTTTCTTCAGCTATCATTGCACATGAAATACAGGTGACCAATCAGGTAGAAAAGACAACCATATGCATTTTCATGCCATATGCCTTACCCAAATATCACCAGGATTTAAGTTTGCTAGTCAAAGATTTGAAAAACTAAAACAAAATGAGTGGAAGATGTGAGCAGAGGCGCAACTTGGAAAATGTGTTTGAGGTACTAAATGAATGGGTAGAGTGATTCCTTGTACACCTGTAAGAAAATCATTGAAGACCAGTTCTTATTTTAAGCCTTGGTCTTTAGGTGAAATTTTGATGGTAGGGTTTTTGGCCTGAGAAGTCAGGCAAATGCTTATAATAATACAGGATTATTGTAGACTGATCAATATCCCCAAAGATGTCCACATACCAGTCCTCAGAACCTGTGCATAGGTTATAAGGCAAAGAAGAATTTTAAGGCGTTAGATGGAATTAAGTTTATAAACAAGCTGACCTTGAGTTGAGATTATTTTAGAGTGTATGTATAACTCAATGTAATCAAAAGGATCTTTTATTCAGGAAAGAGGGAAAGCACAGTGAGATGGAGATGTGATGATGGAAGCAGAGGTCAGAATTTTTGGAGTGAGAAAGATTCAAGCTGTCATTTCTGGCTTTGACAATGTAGGATGTTGGGAAGTCTCTAAAAGTTTGAAAGGCAAGGAAACAGATTCTCCCTTCAAGTTTCTAGAAAGGAACACAGGTCTCCCAGCACCTTGATTGTAGCCCAGTGGGAACAATTTCAGATCTCAACCCCAAACTTATAAAACAATGTATTTATGTTGCTTGAGTCACTATATTTATAATAACCTATTCCAGCAGTCACAGGATACTAACAAAAGGGTGGAATGAATTATAGACCAAAATATTATATCGTCTTACCTCAGTTCTTATATTTCCAATTTCTTTTTCTCTTATCTCTTACTTCTTTCAGTTTTTTTCTATCGATTCCTACATTGCAAACAATTCTATGATTCTATATCCTATTTTCTCCAAATTCTCCCCCTTTGCTCTTTCCCATTCTTTACCTCTCCATTAGATTCTTTCCTATTCCCTTTTGTTACTTACCCCATTTTTACCCACTATTTCACGTTTTTTGAGTCTTACATCTTTCTTAGAGGGTAGTGGAAGTCATACAGGGGAAAAAGGCAGTGAAAAGGTATCTGAGTTCTTGTGTTATACTCTTTTTCTCTTTTAGAAAGTACTTCCACTGAACTCTAACATTTGTCTTGAGAAATCAATGAACATAAACGACATTTCGGCAAAGATCTACAGAACAATAGGAACAATGCAGGACTCATAAGAGACCCAGACAATGAATGTCTGGGTTTGGTTGCAATTTGTTTGCATCTACTAATTCTTGATCTTACTGAAAACTGCTGCTCCATTAAAGAGTTTCTCAGAGTCAAGTTCTTAAAATTAAAAGAATCTATCAAAAGGTATAGTTACATGAAAAATAATTGAATACTCAGGATTGAAATTCTGTACATTTTCGCTAACTAAAAAATATAGTAAATATGGAAACTGTACAGGCAGCTAAATGGGAACAATGAAAAGTCATGAGGTGTTAAATTGGAGGCTGACTGTTGGGAAATTTAATTGTGATCTATTACAAGACTTTTAAATAACAGTAAGATTTTGGTCAAGGGGTCATACTGCATGGGTGAGAATAAATAATGCTCAATCCACTTTTTCAAGCTTCCTATTGTTTTCCAAGTTCAGAGGACTGTACAAGTTTTATATCTCTAAGTATATTCTAAGAAGATGTATGACATGGAACATTCCCCAACTGCCCATAAAGATTAGGAAAGGAAAATAACTGAAAGGGTTTGTATCTTAATTCATATTTTGTGACACCAGTGCTAGATGGAGGAAGAACCAGAAAGATACACATGACAGATTTTATCCATAATCACAAAAATAATGAACAGAAAATCAGGAGATGGACAGACCCCAACACAACGCTGAGAATACACACTCAAGAAGAGAACAGATATTTGTGGAATTTTTTTTCATGATGAAAGACATCCTCAAGCAGGTGGTTTTTAAATCACATATTAACACTGGTATTAGTGATTCCCATAGAGAGAGGTTTTAGGATGGAACAAGCAGTACCTGAAGTCTAGTCAGGAATCCAAATTTCTGTCTTTAGATTGGCTGTGAGGATGAAACCATAACTGTTTAGCATCACTAACTTTCAGAGTGAAATTTACACTTGTCACCATGAGCCTTTCCTAACCTGTCTCTGTCCATTACTCCAGCTCCATCCTATACCACTGAGAACCTACTTCAGACACTTCAGCCGTATTAAAAAAAACAGACATCTGAAACTCCACAGTGATTCACTTGCTCTTCAATCAACTGACTATATTCTTTATAATGTGACATATATCATGGTCATGGGTTAAAGCACAAGTCACATCGGAAGTCTTAAAAATAGGATTTTATTGTAAATCTAGAGAGAATACATATTTTGAATTTTTTTTAATTCAATGATAAAACTTGTGAATGTAGCTTTTTCTCCTCTGGAGAAGGTACCTCTTTACAGTTTCTTTTTCATTTCCCAAATTAATCTCTTCCTTGATTCCCATAGCTGTTTAAGAGTTCGTGTGATCAATCCTTTGTATTTTGTGGAAATTAAATTGATAACTTCAGGCCAGTCCTGGCCTTGTACTAGTCTACATTTATCTGGGTAGTAGGCAACCATCCCACCAAATCATAAGCAGTCAGACCTGGTACTCAGCTTAGAGAGCAAGCTTGATGGAAAGGAATCAGTGGCAGGAAATGCCTGAACCAAAGAAACACTGGCAATCAGTTCTATATCTCCAAGTACAGCTGTGTAGAAGGACTTAGCATGGCACAACTCACAAGAGTTCTTTCTAATGTACCTTGGTTTGGTGTTTTTCTGAGGCTACCTATTACTCAACTTATGCCAGTGCAGAAGCCCATAAGTAGTGAAGCAGAACAGGAATATAACTCATAAGCAGGAGTATATCTCCTCACGAGCAGTGCTTTTATCCAAGGATAAATCTACTTGACAAGTAGACTTGTCGATTCCTCAGGAAAAGAGAGGCAGAAAGAGAATGAGGAGGAAGAAATAAAGTGAATAAAGTAGTGGGGGGGCTGCAGTGGGGGATTTAGGTGCAGATAAAGAAAAGATACACTGAACGAAATATGAGAAAAACAAAAAAGAGTGAAAAATAAAAGAAGGGACTTCAAATGATTAAGAAAAAAAAATCAAACAAATTGGAAATGTTGAACTATCTCAGGATCCCAGATTTCTTCTCTGTTTGCCACCCATGTTGCTTCTTGTCTTGAGGTTTCTGTCTTTTTGTTATTTCCAGAAAGAGCTTGGGGTTTCATACAAAACTCTCAGTTGCCTTCAGGTCCACATATTAGAAATAAAGAATCCGATGGAAGTATAAGTGATGACCTAGATTTTGCCTGGAAAATTACTTTGCAGTTGTCTTACAGGAATCTCAAGACCCTCCTCTGGCCTCCTTGTGGGGAAATTCTGATTAGACATTCCACTCTTAAGAGAGAGGTAAGAGTTCCTCCAGAGGAGGGAACCCTTTAAAAGGGAGAGCCATTTAACAGCAGACCTCAGGAGGATAGTCATGGTACAATTACCACCCAGCTTCTCATTGTAACATCATAAGACGAATGAGACTCTCAAGTGACCAATACATCTATGAGTGAATTATGAATTCTGCCAGAGTCCTGCTGTCTAACTCAATACCTATTCCTGGAAGACACACACTGGGAATCACATGGATGGAAAAAGGGTTAGACGAAGGCAAGAGGATTCACCCTCTTCTTGATCATTTTATGTTTTCAGCCACTCTCTACTTTTGCCCATTCTGGTATATCTCTAGGGGTTAACTACCAACAAATAGTGATCACAAAGGAAGCCATTTTGTTGTTGTTGTTGCTGTTGCTTATTATTACTAGAGGAACTTTATCAAGCATTACATCCAACAAGAGCATTTTCTGATGATGGGGAAAGATACTATTAAGAATTAAACCAGTAAACAATATATTATACATAGATGTTGATTTATAAATATGTACACCTTAAATCTATATAATGTTCTAATGCAATGTTCCTTCAACATAGTTAATTTTTTAAATAAACTAGGATAAATAGTATTAACAGTTCTAGGTTAAAAAAAAAAAGTATAAACCATTCCAGGAAAACCAAGATGCAAAGTCACACTACTCATGATGCTTCTCTGGATTGATCAAAATTTAGCAAGAGATGCAAGCCACGCCAGATGAAATCTCTTCCTAGGGAATTTAGAACAAGTAGTAAGTAAGGTTATACTTTTACTGGTGTATGACAACCTGTCAGGGGCTATGCTTTCCCCAGTGTGTCCTGGAGAGACTGAGGGAGTAACTGGGGGGACAGAGAAAAAGAGCAGGAACAATGCATGATCTGCACGTGTGGCATCAAGGTCCCTGCATCCCACCTCTGTGATGCCTTATGTCCTCTTTTCCCTTTGTACATAAACGTGCCCTTTGGAAAAAAGCATGTGGTGAAGTATATCAAATATCCAGTGATGTGTCTCAACACTCATTCTCACATAAAGATTAAATACAAGTGACCTCAAACTTAACCTGGACTCTTTAGGTGCATCAATTCAACACTGAAGAAAACTGTATTTAGAACCCACTATGCTCCCATTCCTGGGATAAAAGTGGTGAAGAGAAACAGATCACTTCTCTGCCCTCATGCAGTTCATATTCTATTTGTGAAAAACAGAAAATAAATCAATAGATAAATAAGAGAATTCCAGATCAAGAAAAGTGTTAAAAAATAATTCAGAGTAGTAGGGAAGAAAGTGATTACAGAGAGCACTTTATTTGGCTAATATGATCATAGAAGCCCTCTTTGAGGAGATGACGTTTGAACTGATTCCTTATTGATAATAAGTATTCATTTTACTAACTCCACTGTGTGTTCAGTCACAGTAAAGAGTTTCATACCCATGTCAAGAACTGAAACGGAGTCTTCCTCTCTCCCTCTGATTCTCTTTCTGTAGGTATCAGTGTTACTATCCAATTCATTGCTCAACCAGAAATCATCCATTTCTCCCTTTACTTGCAACATTTGGCTGTTAAATACTTTTGAGTCTTCCACCAAAATATCTCAGTAGTACTCAACATCTTTTGTCAGACATATGACAGTGGCACCTGAACACCTACTCAGTACCCTTGCAAGCACTCCAAGGGTAGAAAGCATTTCTGTATGTTTCACTACTTGAGTTCCTCCAAGGTCTTGCATCATGCCTAACATAAGATAGGCTTTGATATCTTTTTATGTTAAACAAAGTAACACATATGATTATGGAAATAACCTTGGTTGGTTTTCTGTTTTCTATTGATGAAAGTTAAACCATTCTAGAACAATCCCCAGTTTACCCATGCATCTTCACTTCCAACAACTAGCTCCAGTCATTCTGAAACTGACAGTTTCTAGTGATATTCTTTTACAATTTGGTGTTTTTAACAGCTGCTATGCTAAATACCTAGTGCGTATAGGGGAAAATATTATTTTGAGGCTACAAATGAAATATGGTACCCTTTATGGGTATCTTATTGAATCCATGACTGTATTCTCATGTCGGTAGATTTTTTAGCAGCTAAAACTGTATTGCCATGATTTTCTTGTAATGCTATCTCACTTACTGTGAATTGCTTGAGATAAGAATTTTGATTCATCATATTGCTGCTCAAAATTTATATTTATCTCAGTGCTTGGCACAAAAGTAGGTGCTCAGTGAATGCCAACTGAAAAGAGAACATGTAAATTCAGCTCACAGACACTGATTCACTAGATCCACGCCTTCAATAAATCAGCATTGATTATTGAGAGCTAATAGAAATCAACATGATAAATCACACAGTATGTCCAAAGGTACCCCGAAAATCTTCAATTGTATGATGCTTATAGGTAGGGAATGTTTGTATTTTTCTATCATCATTTGAGATTAAAAATATGTGTCTCAGAGCATTTCATAATTAGTTTTGTTCACACACATATACACAGCTGGGATTAATTTATTTTCCCTTTTTAAAAAATATCAAAGACTGAATGATTCCTATATTACACCAACCATTTAAAAGGAGATAAAAAAGATTAGAGCTAATTTTGTCACTTGTTATTATGAAGCAAACGTGACTTTGATTGCCAAATATGGTGTTAAGGGCAAATAAAAGAACATTATATTCTAATTTAACTGATGACAATCAATGGAAAACTGGTTTTTCAACTTATTTTATCTAACTTAATACTTTATTTATCTATCATGACCAAATGACTTTTTCTCCACATAGGAGACTGCTTTAATACAACCACATTATAATGATAAAATTTGACTCCCTCTATGCCAGTTTGTTCATCTCTAAATTGGGAATAATATCTCATGAAAATCTTCCTTAATTTTTAAAGTAAATATTAAGTGAATTGATAAATGCAAAATCCTTTAAAATACTGTCCAGCACTTACTAAATATTAAATAAATCTTAGCAATTATTATTGGATATAGTAACAGCAGCCATAGTTGTAAGCCCTAGTAAGTCTCATGTACTATTCTAATTAATTGGCATATTTATTATAAAAGTTAATTATTTTACATGTATTTTAATCCTTTCAACAACTCATTGAAGTAGTTATTAATAGATGCTCCTTTTATACCAGGGGAAAATAAGACTAAAAGCATGAATTAAAGGCACTTTCTGAGATATAAAAAGGTACTTTTTCATAGCTAGAAAGTGCTAAAACTGAATGTGACTCAGAGCAAGATCCTCTCTAGAAGCTCGTGATTGGCTATAGAGTGACAAGGTCTCTCAGAGCAGAAAGGACTAAGCTTTTGGAACAGATCCTCTCATTTATTAAAACCTCACTATGTTTCTTTGTTTTACTCACCAAAAAATTAATATTATATAATACTAATTAATATAACAAATAATACATGATGCTAAAATTATATACATATTACATATTTGCACATATTTATACTGTATATACATGAAATAATAACAGAATAAAGTATACTATAATGTATAGATGCTACATTGTGTATATTATACATCATATAAAATGCAAGAATGATAAGATGAAGATGAAATAACCAATGTCCATATTTCAAAATTTATTTTACATATTAAGTATATGTAAAACCTAGTCACACTGTAAATATTCTAATAAATAGCAAAATTTTAATAGGAACATGCTTGAATATGTACCATTATTTTTGAAAATACTTGTTTTAATCCTAGTGTTACAGATACAAAGTCTGGTTCTAAGTTCAAATTTTTGATCCTTGGTTTAATTCATGTAGTATCTGAAAAAGATGGCTCACAAAGATTCATGAATCTGAATGAAGAAGGTCATCATTGGCTGTGCATAATTAATCACAGTATCATTTCCATTCCAATTATACAATGGTATTTGTAGAAACAGAACTTGTATATTTCCATGATTCCTGAAGTCAATCATCAGTTTCTACACACTAATGAGAAGTGATCACATTTTGGTATTTTAACAAGTTTGAGCAACACATTGAAATTTTGCATTTGGAAAAAAATCTCAAACATGTTAAAATTCCAATTATAGTGATGGGTGCATGTTCATATTCAGGCATCATAGATTTTGAGACTTTATTTTACTTTGTTAACTGGCTTATGAACTAATTTATTTTGTGTTTTTAGTGGTTGTTTTGGGGTTTATAGTATACAAATTTAACTTAACACAATCTATCTTTTAGTGACATTATAAAATGTATAAAAACCTTATCACAGTCCACTTCCATTTTCCATTTCCCAATCTTTCTGATATTGTTATTAATTTTATGTAAAGGAAAGGTGCAGGCGGGGATGCAGGCAGGCGGGCGGACAGGCAGGAGACGCAGGCAGGAGGGGATGCAGGCAGGCGGGCAGGCGGGGACGCGGGCGCGCGGGTGAGCGGGCAGGCAACACCCATTAATTTTACTTAGTTGTTCATCTTGGTTGCCCCCTGGGGCCCCCGGGTTCTTGGGGTGAACCTGGACCACATCCAGTGGCCTCTCCTGCTAAGTTGCTAGGGCATGCTTTGTTATTAACTTTATTCTACACATTTTATAAACCACATAACACATTTTATTTACTCTAAACAGTCAAGTATCTTATAAAGAATATTTACAAAACAATTTAAAATTTTTCCCACGTATTTGCCCATTGCCCATGGTATTATTTATGTAGGTCTGATGTCCATCTCAGACAATTTTTACTTCTGCCACAGGACTTCTTTTAACATTTTTTATATTGCGGGTCTGCAGCTCATAAATTCTTTTAGTTTATTTTTGCTGGAAGTAATCTTTAATTGCTTTTATCACTAAAGAAAACATATATATATATATATATGTTATACATATGTAGGTTGACAATTTTGTTTTGTTTCTTTCAGCACTTAATATTTCTCTACTGTCTTTCGTTTACATTATTTTTAAGGAGAACTCTAATATATTTGTTCTTTCTTTTAAAGCTCATGTTTTTGTGTGTTGCCTAATAAATATTTGCTTAATCCAGGGTACTATGAGCTAAATGCAAAACCTAAACTTACATATTAAAAAAAAAACCTTTTAGAAGTAATACAGAAGAAAATTGTGTGGCCTGGGTTTCTCCTGCCTTTCAAGTCACTTACTAGTCAGATAAAGAAAAGACAGGACACAAAATAGGAGAAAATATTAGTTATACAAGAATCTTTATCCAGAATACATTTAAAGAACTTCCAAATCTAAATTTTAAAAAAGTTTAAAATGTTTTAGTCAGGCAAAATATTTGAATATAAATTTTACCAAAGAAGATAAATGATGAACAAAAACCTAAGAGAAAAATTAATAACATCATTAAACATTAGGAGAAAATTTAGAGGACAGAAAGGGAGAGGAAGGGATGGAGGGAAAGAGTCAGGGGAGAGGGAGACAGGAAATAATAAAGATTACACCGAAAATCAATGAGATAGAATACAGAAAAATATCAATAAAACCAAAAGTTTTTCCTTGAAAAATATAAACAAAATGGTTAAATCTTTACCTAAGCTACCAACTAAAAAGAGAAAAGACACATATCATCAAAATCGGTAATGAAAGAATAAACATCACTATCAAACCTGGAAAACAGTTTTAAGAGAATACAACGAACTACATGAACAAACTAGACAATTAGACAAAAAACGCAAATGCATTAGACACAAATTAGCAAAAGTGACTCAAGAAGAAATAGAAAATTTGAACATTACACATAGCATGTAAATCGATGGAATTAGTAATTGAAAATATTCTCACAAAAATAATTCTAGCTTCAGATGGCTTCCCTGGTAGAAAATGTCAAATATTTTAAAATATTATTTATAGAATAATGCAACTCTTTCACAAATTATTCCAGAAAATAGATAAGGAGGGAAAGAGCTTCTATTTAATTTTACCAGACCAATGTTACTTACATATCAAGCCAAAGACATGAGAAGAAAATAAAGCGATAAATAGATAACAAAAGTTCTCATCACATATTAGCAAATTAAATCCAACAACACATAAGAATCGTCATGCACAGTAACTGTGATTTTGTTAGAAATGAAAAGTTAAACATCCAAAAACAGTTAATATAACAATATAATCAGGGAAAAAGAACATATGATTATGTAATAGATATATAAAATACATTTGACAGAACCCAACACCCACTTATTATTGAATCTCTCAATAAATTAAAATTAGATCAGAATGTCCTCAACATGATAAAAGGCATCTATGAAAAATCTACAGCTAATATCATATTTAATAGTAAAAGATTGAATGTTGTCTCCCTAAGATCAATAACAATGAAAGGGTGTCTTCCCAAGCCACTTCTATTCTACAAATAATGGAAGGAATACCCATTGCAATCACATTAAGATAAACCACAATCAGAAGGGAAAGAGACACTTCTGTCTATATTTGTATGCACGATCTCATATGTAGAAAATACTAAGAAATTCTAATATAAGTGTGCACACACACATTCACAAACTACTGAAACCAATAGTATATCAGTTGAGTTCAAAATCAATATATAAAATTCAAATGTATCTCTACATTAGCAATGAATAATTCAAATATGAAATTAAGACAATAATCCTACTCAAAAGAGTATCAAGAGTAAAAACCACAGAAAAGTTTTATACAATTTCCTGCACACAGAAAACTCTCAACACTGCCAAGAAAACTTAAAAGAGATATAGAGAGTAATTCCATGTTTATGAATTAGAAGACTTCAATATTGTCAATATTATAATTCTATTAAATTGATCTGTGGATTCAATTCAAACCTATCAAAATCCAATGGACTTTTAAAAATAAAATTGACTGCATTGTAAAATTTATATGGAAATGCAAATAATCCAATATAGCCAAATCAGCTTAGAACTGAAATATTTTATACAAATAACAGATTCCACTAATTTTATAGTGAATTTGTTTACATACATGCTTTTGTTATAGATATTTTTAAATCATCTCTAAATAATTTGATGCAATAGGTGCTTGTTGAGAATCTACTATATGCTGGTTATTCTAGTGTTACAGCAGAGAAGCAGACAAAATTCTTAGAACAAGATGAACAACAAATAAATAACGGTGATGTCAGATTGTGATAAGAGCTATGGAGATAAGTAAAGTTGAGCCAAGGGAATTGCAATATAATTTAAGTCAGATTGATAAAGTCACTTGTACAGAGATATTTGAGCATAAAGTTGGAGAAAATAAGAAAAGTCATGCAAATAGCATGTATATGTAGAAGAGACTATTCCAAGAGGAGGAAACATCAAAGAAAAAATTCCAAAGGTGGATGAGCTTCTGGTACAGAAGAAGTGGGCTCCAATGACTATAACCCAAGCAAATAAGGAAACTGATGTGTAGTAAGTACATGAAGAGGACATAAGACACTTCCTAAACAACATTTAAATAACCTCTGAGAATGAATTTCAAAGAAAATTAAAAGGATTTCAGACACAAAATTTAATCTCAGCAACTGAAGTCCAATGACTTTCAAAGCTGAAATCTAAGAATTTCCATGGTGTTAGTTTTTTATGAAAATTGTGTTTCCAAATGGGGATTCCTCAGCCTGAATTTTATCACCTCGAAACTGGTAATAGCAGGTATTGTCCACAAGATAGGAACATGCTAGTCATGAACCAATGTTTGCCTAATACCCTTAGTAGCTCTGACCTGTGGGCAAGATGATGAGATGAGACACCACAACTTGATGATATAGTCCATTAAGAATAAACAAACTTGTTTTATTGCTGTAGTTTTTAAGCAGACTGAATCATTTTGCTCTATGAATAGCTTACTTTCAGGGGAAAATGTTTTAGTTATTCAACAAAACATTGTTTTTCCCTTGATAGTCATATTTCTCATTCCAAACCATCCCATCCGTTGGTATTTCAGTGTCTGTGAATTTAATAAATGTGAGTATAATTCTAATCTGGTATTTTGTTGGAAACTGTTGTTTGTTCATCCGGCATCCATTTCCTCTTCCCAATTGTTCTGTTTTTATTCGCATGTTCTTCCTTTCCTAACAGCTGATCTGAACCCCTGTTCCAGGGGGATTTGCCTACCTGGTAACTCACCATACATCTTTCCCTGGCAGGCACTGTCAGGGGGCAAGTCAAATATAATGGCCATACTTTTTGCTGAGGTAAAGGAATTAGTTCAGAAATAATAAGCGACCCACTTCAGTATAATGAAATACAAGTAAATGTATCTGGGAGGGAAAATTAGTTATTTTTGAAAGTTCTCCTCAATCTTTAATAGAGTCACTAAAATTAAGTTTCATTCTTTAGCTGAGTGTTGTTATATGCAAAAATGGGGATTGGAATTCAAAAGCTTTCTTTCCAATATCAGGTAGACACCAGGAGGAAACCAAAGCAAGAAAATGATAGAAATGTGGATGTGCTTCATGGTATTAGAAAGTTTGAAATATTTCTTATGTTTTATGTGACTGGAAACATTCTACGAAACACAGACTGACAAAATCATGTTTCTAGAATTGTGGAAATGAGAGCCTGACTCTGGAACACAGTGATTCTACTATGTGACTTCCCTCCAGTGCAGTTTTCCCCAGGTGGCTCTCAACACATCTAAATTAGCCAAACAAGGTATGAGTGATAAAAAATGTTTCAATTCAATGTTGACAAGACAGTGGGGAAATATGCATAGTTGTACATTGTTTTTGGCATAGAAAATTGGTTCAATCTTCCTATGAAAAAATATGCTGCTTTGTAACAGTACCTTTAACAGTATTCAGTTTTGACTTAGAAATTCTACTTTCTGTGATTGCATCCCAAAGAAAGTCTCCTTAAAAAAACACATAAAAATGTAGGAACTCATAGAAATATAATTGGAAATTTTTAAAAAATACTAAAAAAATGGAGAGGATGATAAATCAACATAAATAAACTATGTTGCCTTTCAAAATAAATAGGGACAATATCCAACTTGGAGTGAATATGAAATTAAGCTAAATGAAAATAGTAGAACACAAAATGGTAAGAACATGTTATTCTCCAAGACACCAGCCTTTCTTTGTACACTCATAAATTGTCCAATCAAAACATCTTCCTCAGATGTGGGAGAGGCACTCCCCACAACACACATGTACACACATTCCACTACCTCCCAACAATAGACAGAGTGGCAGCAATCCTGAATAGCCCCATGTGCCAAGTAATGAACTAAGCAATGGATATGCAAAGAAGAAAAAATATAAATCTGTGTCTTCATAAATTCACAATGGAATGTGGACCGGAGAAGATCAACAAGATAACACATGAATGAACACAGTATTCACTGGTTGTGATGTGTCTGATGGACATGAGCATGATGATAAAGTGTACAACCCAGTGAATGTAGAGGGTTCCATTGGATAGGTAGCTAAAGAACAACATGGCTGAGGAAGAGATATTTAAAGAATGAAAAGAAGTCTTTGGAGGAGCTAAGAGAAGAGATTGTATGTAGGACCATCAATAAACATGAAGGCCTGAGGTGAGGAAGAAAAGGAAAAGAAAAGAGGCCAGTGAGGCTGAAGCATCTGCCTAGAGACACAAGACAATGAGACCAAATTATTGGTTACCAAAAGGGAAGTGGTCAGGAAGTTGGGAAAACTGAATAAACAGGGATAAATTACATGGTGAAGGACAAAATTGGACTTTTAATAGTGAACTTAATGCAGTAAATAGATGCTTATTTTTGATGATGCACACCTGAAACCTGTAAGGTAATACGATGTTATTTCAAGAAACAAAACTGAGAGAGAGATTTGAGAAGAGAGTCAAGGGGTCAAGATCACACAAGGACTTTCCTGCTCCAGTAAAGAATTCACAGCAAGTGTAATGGAAGTCACTGAGTGGTTTTAAGTAGAGGAGGGAAATTATAGGATTTTACTGAAGTATCACACTTTTTCCTGTGTTGGGAATGAATTATAGAAGCAGGGAGATCATGAGGCTGCTATAGTGTCCCCTTACCCTAATCAACTGTCCCCAGTGAAACATGATGGTGTCTTAGACCAGGGCAGCAGTAATTACCCTTAGAACAGTATCACTCTGCTTTGGACTTACTATCAATAGGACATAACAATGGATTCAAGATGGGAACAGAGTACCGCAGTCTCCCCAAGGCTGGAGACCAGAACTGTGGGGTAGATGTCCTACCTTTTCACTGTAAGTGCAAAGCATGATGTCCAGGGCACATTCCTAATGAACAATTCCAGGTGATCCATATTCTAAATGGAATGCACAGGTTGACACTCTGTCTCTAGGGCACTATATTCAGAAAGTTTATGAAGAGAAGCACAAACCAAGACACAAAACTATGAGTCTGGAATGGAGACCAAAAAACCGGGGATGAACAGGAAGACATGGACCCTCTGAGGTATGAGCAAGGAGTTGCAATCACTTTGTGATTCGTGCTGCAGTGAGCAGACAGGGGCTGAGGTAAGTTGTCTGCAAAGTCCTTACCCATGATTACTCCTGCTCTGGGCTGACAGCTTCCAAATCTACTGCTCCATCCCAGAATTCTCTTAGAAGACCCAAATTGAAGCAAACAGTATTCTCTTGGACATCTTTATCTGACTGCTCTACTAGCATCTAATAATCACCATGGATAAATGAGAATCAGCATTTTCTGTACCATACCGTGCCCCCCCGCACCCCTACTGTTCCTCCCATACCCTAACTCATTTAATAAACTGACCTTGCATAGTCATTTGTTTTGGGGGAATATCAATGCCTGATGAACTTGTCATTTAAGGTTCAGCATTGCTTATATCCCTGTGAGGTCCTCCCTAACCCCAGATCTTTCCTAGGAAATAGAAGTTATTCTCTCCCATTTCCTGTCAACCTCCTTGCTACCTCCTACTATATTGTAACAGTTACTATTAGATTATCTCTTCTGTATCATTCATCTCTGTAGTCTCAGAATCTGATATGACTGAGATATATTAAAAGACATTAGAAGCTTATCTGTTGAACTAACAGAGGCATGGAAATCTATCCACTAGAGACAAGGCCAAAAATTAAACAGTAAGTTTGGACTATCAAATGGTGTGATCTCTTGGAAAAGACAGGGCATTCTAGAATGGAATTACCCAAGAAGCAATTAGAAGAGGCTCTTGCTTGATATGCAGATTCCTTATCCTGTATAAACTAGCCAGGGCTCAACCAGAGAAGTAGAAGACCAGAAGTGCAGATGTCCTACAGCAGCTAGGGCTCTTTGTTACAGCACTAAACAAACCCCTGACCCAGGAGTCAGAGTAGCTGATGAAGTCTCCAGGGGAGGGTGGGACAGGCAGCCTAGCTGCAGCCTGGTACCCACAGGGTGAGTCAGCTTATTAGCGAAAATGTCTATGAGTTATAAGATGTCTGCTGCTTCCTTTCTGGCTCCAAATCTCCCCCAAATCACCCTGTGGTTCACCCTATCAGGAATCAGAGAGAGAGAGGGGAATCTGAGGATACGCAGCTCAGCTTAACCAAATTGACACCTCACTTTAAAGCCACCAAAAGATACCAATGCTGGTATTAAAGAAAAGGATCCTGGACAGTCTGAGGTTTTATGAGTCTTACAGGAGCTGGATACATAACGCATCAAAACAATGTTGGATTTTCTGGGATAACTCCAAGATCAATCCATTACTATTATTAAGGGATCCTCAAATCAACCTCTTTTATCCATTCAAACTACATAGAAGCCAGCTCAAGGTCAGGTTTAAAGAGTCCTTCCTCCCAAAAGGGAAATACCAGCTGGCTCTAGCTCAGAGGACAATCCAGTGCTCCAAATACTGTGAAACAGGAATACCAAAGTCTAATTCTACTGGTATGGTTTGCTTCATTTACCCTGAGTATAACTTCATTGATGAAGTTTTTAGAACCATATTTACATCTGCCAGAAAGGCAGATGATGGATGGGGGGATTCGCATCTAATTATTTGCATAGCTCACAGTGTCCAAATAGAAAATAAATAATAATTGCTCAAAATTATGACCATTCTTGGTTCATAATTTCTCCTAGGTATCTTCACACCAAGGAGCATACGTGATAAAATAAACAGTGCCCTCAGCAACATTCTGACAGTACTCATAGTAATAAATTCTACAGAGCTATTCTTTATAGTGTCCTTCAATTTAATCAAATGACACCACACAAAACACAGTTTAATAAAGTGGTTTCTAAGGGCCCAATATGACGTACCTGAGCTAGAAGAATATTTGAATATATTATATCCTGTGTTTCTTTTTTTCTGGTGCTGGTTTTGATTCCTGGCCTTCCTAGTTGAGCATCAGAGAAACAGTATTAGAGGCCTTTAAAGATTCAAAAACCTAGTCCTGGGAAGACACTGGGCATCAAAAGGAAAAAAAAAAAAAAAAACGGTATCTGGGTGAAATATACCAGACAAGATTTCTCAGGATGTGGAAAGGGAAGAGGCTAAGAGGGACAGGGCATGGAGCAGAATTCAATAATGTTGGGTTGAGGTGACCAAGCTTTAAGGGAACCAAGAATTAGAAGAGGAAAATGAATCATTCAGAGAATGTAGGACAAGCTGCAGAAACAACCCGCAAATCTTAAGGCTTCAAATAATAGAGGGGTGTGTGTGTGTGTGTACAAACAAGCCTTCTAAGGGAAATTGGAAAACTCTGCTCATTCTACTTATTCAGAGACTTGTACTGATCATGCATCTTAAATGTGGCTAGTTGCTATATCAGAGGAAGAAAAATCACTAATTTCAAACTGAGAATTAAATGCTCTAACCAAGATGATATATAGCATAGATACAGTATTAACACATCTGCTCGAAACTGATTGGCCAGAACTTGTCTTATAGCCCTGCCTAACATTAAGGGTCCAGAGGTGCCAGTCTACACTTTTCTGGATAGAGAGTGGAAATCTGTGAAAAGCACTGATGACAAATTTAGTTAACATCAAGAAATGGCCCACCCTCTATATGAATGAGCTCCATGAAACACATCCAGAATCTACTTTCCAGGAGTCTCTTGATGCTTATTTTTATTAATAAACTTTACTGAGCCTTGGGATACCCAGAGAGCTGGTAAAACATTACATCAGGGAATGCCTGTGAGGATTTTTCTGGAAGAGATTTGTATTTCAATCAGTAGACTTTGATCAGTAAAGAAGATTCACCCTCACCAATGTGAGTAGGCATCATCCAATCTGTTGATATTCTGAATAAAACACAAAGGCAGATTAAGGAACACACTTACTGTCTCTTCTTAAGCTGGAACACCCATTCATCTTTTCCTGTCCTCAGACATCTGAGGACCTGATTCTTGGACCTCTGATTGGGAGTTACACCATTGGTTCCCTTAGTTCCTTGTCATTGTATCAGTGGTTTTCCCATATCTCCAATGTGCAGACAACAGATTGTGAGACTTTTTAGAACCATATTTACATGAGCCAACTCCTATAATCAATCTATCATCTATCTATCTATCTATCTATCTATCTATCTATCTATCTATCTATCTATCTATATATCATCAATCTATATATCTGCAGATGGATTCAGAGTGTCTTTATTCTTCTGGAGGATTCTAACTAAAACAGTTCCATTCTGAAGAAGTACTGTGTCACCTTTATGTAGATGCTGCTTTCAGTTTTTGCCCCATTGTAATCTCTGAGGAACTCTTATGGAAGCAACCAGCACGCTGCCTATTGACTTTCTGCAGGCCTTAAGTGCATCAGTTCCCCTAGCTACTGTTCCAATACTCATCCTCAGAGAAATGCAAATAAAAACGACACTAAGGTACCACCCACCTCACATGAATGAGAATGGCCTATATCAAAAAGACTGGAAATAGCAGGTGCTAGAGGAGGTGTGGAGAAAAGAGGAACCCTCCTGCACTGTAGGTGGGGATGTAAGTTGCTGCAACCTCTTTGGAAAAAAAAGTAGAGATTCTTCAAACAAATCAAGATGGATCTACCATTTATCTAGCAATCCCACTCTTGAGCACATACCCAGAGGATAGAAAACCTCTAATCAGAAAAACAGTGTTCATAGACGCACAGCTCACAATAGCCAAAACATGGAAACAACATAAATGCCCCAAACAGACGGACAAAGAAGCTGTGATATATATACACAGATATATATAGATATATATATATCTATATATACACACACACAGATACATATATGTACATATATATGGATAGATAGGTATAGATATATAAATATGGATAGATATATCTCAATGGAATTCTATGCAGCTATTAAAAATAAAAAAAGAAATTGTGCCCTTTGCAACAATCTGAATGGAATTGGAGGGGATTATTTTAAGTGAAATAAGTCAGAAAGAAAAAGAGAAATACAGCATGGCTTCACTCATGTGGAATATAATGAAATGAAACAAAGAAATAAATAAGCCCCTTCACTCATATGATGAAACTCTCAGGGCACAAGATGACGGCTGCCAGCGGGTGGGAGCGGGAGGGAAGGAAAGGGGGGAAGGTGGAGGTGAAGGACCCTGGAAGTCTGGTGGAGGGTGAGGTGCAAAATACAGGCTGAGAGACCGTGTTAATATTCAAAAATGAATGTAGCACTGTGAACAAAAGAGATAATAAATATCAATTTTAAATTAACTAATTAAAAATATTAGAAGAAAAAAACACAGCAGGATTCTCATCCCTAAAGGAGTGGGGCCAGTGAAGGGCACTGTGACAATGAAGAGAAAGAGGAATGGCTATTTTTGGTGGAAATGGACAGGTCACTCCTGCATTCTATTGCTGTGGCTGTCGATATTCATTTACAGAACATTAATTAAAGAGGGTCTAGACCTCTCAGGCTCTGTGGTAAGCAGTGAGGCATTTTGCTACACTTATTCATGGAAAAACTTTTCAATCTTTGCACCCTGTGAAATGAAGTTTGTGGTAACAGAAAATTTCAAGATATCTTTCAGTTCTAACAATTTTATGGTAAAACTGTACTTTCCCACATGCATGCAAGCAAACTTTTGTGATAATGACAGGCATGGACTTCCGAGTCAGGGAGATTTGAGTTAAATTCTGTCCCTGGAGGATCAGCGATGCCTGGATAATATATTTCTTCTCTCTTAACTTTTCTCATCTAAAATCAAGACAGTTTACATGTCGCAAATTTGACTTTCCTTATCTTAAAATGGAGCTATCACAGATTACGTGTAGATTCTAGGATTAGACTGTATATATAAACTGATAACCACAGAACCTGGTATCTTGGAGGAATGAGTGTTATTACAGCAATAGCTGTTCTATTGGTTAATCTGCATGATGCGTATTGATTAGTTTCAACAAACATTTATTCATTTCTTCTTCTAATGAAGCCATATAGGGATGCACTGATTTGTGTAGAGTTTCGAGGATCTCCCTGTCTAGTGATGCTAGTTGAAGCAATACTATACACTACAGAAAACAGACTCATAATGGAGATGATGGAGATAAGCCCATAGGAGGAATAGGTGAGAATCAGTCATTGGTAAAAGGAGGTGAGGACAGGAAATTGACAGTGACAAAAATAGGGAGCTGTCCTATACTGAAAAGCAGAAACTGAAGTGTGAGTGTACCCTCTATAGGAGGAATGATGTAGAAAGTGCAATGGATAAAGGAAGAACAATTGGAAAAAAAAATAGAGACATGCAGGTTAGTTAAATAAATAATGTGGGGACAGACAGATATTGGCTCAAATCTTTAGAATTTTATTAAAAAGTAGGTAATTTGGCAGTTGGGGAGACCCCTGAATCTCAGTGCTGTACTGAGAAATAGGAGCTCTAAAAATTATCTCACCTCTAGGAAACAGTAGGTGTTTAATAAGTGCTTTTATTGTTCCTTCTGAACTGTTTTGTTAAATTAAGAGCATGTCACCCATGCCATTTAATTTCCTCAATGTCTTTATAAACAATATTTAAGACATACTACATTAGGCATTAAAGTCTTTATAAACAAATATTAATTTCTACTCTTTAATCTTGCTTCTAAAATCTGCCTTTTAAGTTAATCACATATATGCCATGATTTACAGCCATGTTGTTTAACCCATCCTTACTTACTGGAGCAAAAAATTTAAATGGTCAAAATATCCTCCAGAGGTATACATATGGGTAAAAGTGGGATGGATTTCAATAATTCATAACATATCCATTCCATAGAATATGCACAGATATGAAAATTTAAGGTTTAGAAAATCTAGCTACATGGGAGGGTGAGATGTTCTCTTCTTTATGTCTCTATTAACCATATTCTCATACTGTCCCCAACCCTGACCCCATAGGCTGTATTTCTGTCCCTTTCATTGACTTTTTCTTCCTTTGCCAGCCACAGAACTCCTCCCAGGTCTGCACTGAACTCCTTCACATCTATTCTCCAGCTCTGCTTGGGCAGATGTCCCTTCATGTCTCTAGCCTGTGGCTCTCCTCTGAGGGCCAGTGGAATAAATCTAATGGCTTAAAGCCTCCATATGGGTGTTTCACATCTCAAATAATGAATGACCAATGTGGAGCTCTCAATTTCCACATTCCCAGTGCCCTAAAAGAAAGTAATACAAAGATGGGTACTCTCACACTCCAGTTCCTGCTTTTCTATGAAGGACAACTCCTTATCTTTGTCACTGTCAATTTCCTGTCCTTGCCTCCTTATAGCAACGACTGTGATTCTCACCAAATTCGTTCATATGGGCTCATCTCCAACTGGATCTGTATTAGTAAAGATCGCACTGGGAGAGTAGCCCTGGCAAGAGCAGCTAAGACCCCAACCGCCCATCTGTGTTTAAGGAGAGACTATGGGCAATGCTGAGTGTGCACTGATCTCTCCTGGGATCACGATGTGCTCAGGTCACTCATCTCGACGGGAAAACAGAATTTCTAACACCCGTGAAAAACTCTGACTCCCCAACAATTTACTTGACAATCCAGTAGTCCAAGGAATGTAAACCCACTTCTCCTGCGATGACTGCGCTTGACAACGTCACACGTACCAACAAGCTGCTCTCTGGAATCATGTGGCAGTTGACACAATCCGTGAGCCTGTTTCCACCTGACCCAGGAACCAAGACAAAGAAAACTGAACCCTCACCAGACATGCAACCAGCCAGAGCCTTGATCGTGGCCTCCCAGCCTCCAAAACTGAGAGAAGTGAAGTTCGGCTATGTTTAAGTCACCCAGGCAACAGTATTCTGTTATAATGGTCCCAATGGGCTGATACTAAGCCAGTCTGCCTGTCTGCCTGTTGGCCTGCCTGCCTGTCTATCTGTCTCTCTCTCCCTATGTAATTGTATCCTGCTATATTTCAAATAAGAAATTTAAATTAAAAAAAACCCTCAAAGATACAAGTGAGCTTCCACATCTAGCCATTCACACAGGCAAGCAGTCTACATCCAAAGAAACATGCTCTTTGCTTGTTCTTTCCCCCATCTCGGATGTTACCAGACCAGGCCAAGCCACCGTAGCATGTTGCCTGCACACGGCAGTAGCCTCCTAATTAGTTTCTCTGCTTTTGACGTGCCCCTTAGCTATGTTCTCCACACAGCAGTCAGAGCGGTGTTTTAAAACCATTTATACTGTTATGCAACAAATACGCTTGCTTCAAATTCATTCACAGCTTCCTGCTTTATTTAAATGAAAGCCTTCCTGTGGCTCCCAGAGTTCTGGCCTCCCTGCCCACAACTTGACCTTGTGTCGCTTACTTCCAAATCCCCTCACCTGCTCTCACCACCTTCCCTTCAGGGCTTCACATACCAAGCTCCTTCTCACAAGAAGGTCCTTGGAGTTGGGGGTGCTGTTCCCCTCCACCCTAGACACTCTTTTAACTGTCCCATTCTCAAACTTGTCTCAGGCATCACATCCTTTGGCTTTCAAGCTGCTGCTCCTGCCCTCCTAGGCTATGTGCCAGCACCGGTTTCCACTGGGATACTCTGATGCGGGGTTTAAGGCTGGCGGTGTCCCTTCGGGCACTGCCAACTCCAGTGGGCTATGACAGCTGATGATCACCTGGGCTGAGGGCACAGTCTGCATATGAATGAATCACTAATGAATGCTGAAATTCAGAATTTTAACAGTATCATCCCAGGATACTGGTAAACAAAAAGTACACCATGAGTGTGTGTGTGTGTGTGTGTGTGTGTGTGTGTGTATGTAAAAATACTGGAAAGATAAAAATCAAAATTATAGCAGTGGCTATTGTCAAATAAAATATTATAGGTAATTAAATTTTTTTTTGTCTGTTTCCCAGAGAGGCTACAATGCATCTTGAATAATAGGAACAAATGTTATTTTTTACAAGACATTAATTTTAACGGAAAGTTTTCATAGGCAGGGCCGACCTAGCGGATCTCTGGAGGTCGTTGGTAAACGCTCTGTTTCCTGCGAACTCATGTCTCAAGCTGACATAACGAGCACATGCGTGAGTTTGGCCAATTTGTTGATTTTAATTTGCGCAGGAGTGAATCCACTTCCCTGAGGCCTGACTCTTTGCCCCATGTTTCCTTCTTGGTAGGGTGAAGAGGTGCTAGCCTCCTACTGTCTCTCTCTCATTTGGGCTTTTTCTTATCTCTTGCAGTAATTGAAGAAAGTTAACCCGGGATCAGAGGACAGAAAGGAGACAACGCCTTGAGCTTAATTCAACCTGCATTTTAACAAGCTAGATACACCCCACTGAGGCGATTACAGAAGCCTGCCTGTCTCTGCTGTGCTTTCTCCTGCTGAGCCTCTCATCTTTCCACCTGCTGGAGTTGTCCTGCTCCAATTCCTGGGGCAGTCAGATGGCAGGGTACCAATTCACCCTCCCTGAAGGCTGACCTAGAACACAGAGTTCCAACATCGATGACCTGACATGGCCGGGATACTGAGCCAGGCTCCAGCTTCGCTTCCCCAGTTTCTTCCATGTGCACTTACCCCTTACATGACTTATACTGGGGAGGTTTGATGTTCTCTACAAGCTAGCTCACATTGCCTCATGTGACCATGTTCCTTTTTTACATATTTTTTTCCTGTTATGTGCATAATTTCTTCCTGCTGTAGACCAAACTGAAATCTGATTCATCCTTAGGGCTCATATAAAGAACCACTCCCATGGGCAACTTCCTGGGGAAGCTTTTGGGAGGTTCCCTCTCCTTATATGTGCAACTGAAATAGTTTCATGTTGTCCTGGACCAATGGAGGCAGCTGGCTGTCTCACAGACACTCTAACATTTTCAGATAAAAAGCAGCCACAACTAATGAAGAAACAGCAGCTCCATGTGTTGTGCAGTGCAGTTCCCCCATGTTCGACCAGTATCTAGACTATCCTGCTCCCAAGAACAGCTTTTGTTCATCAGATTCAGGGACTTAATTTGATGGGTATAACTCCTGGTTAGATCCTCAGCAATATTTGCTCTGAAGAGTTTGGTACTGCACACTGGGTGATAGAAGCTCTCTGCCAAAATCACACACAAGCCTTTCCTTTTCCTCTAGGCCAGAGGAGGGACATTTGGCATCAGAGGAATTGTGTCTGCTTGCATTTTTCACTTCTCTGGCATACAGAGTTCTCTGGGGACAAGGACCCGTCCCCCATCATTTGTGTGATACATGCTTGGCAGAGCATTTTGCAAGTGGCAGCAGCAGCAGGCTAGGAAGTATCTGGCTACCTGCAGAACGAAAGGGAGTTGAAAGTCCCTGGTGGTTCTCTTTGAAAGACAGAAGCTGGTGCTGAGTCTCCCTGTGGGCCGTTGACTTCCACCTTTCCTGGAGAGAGCGAGTATGTTTCCTCACTGTGGTTCTGTAAGGATGGAGCCTCCTTCCCATGTCCTCCAGGTCCTGCGCCTGTCCTCAGGGAAGTAGACTTCTGTCTTGATGCCAATGCTAAAATCCTGTTCATCGACATGCATATGTTTGCATATATGCATGCATGTGTGCATGTGTGTGTATATGTACATACATGTGTGTGTTTGTGTGTGTGTGTGAGAGAGACAGGTACTCCTAAGGGTCAAGTTCCTGCCTAGACTCTAGTTAATGACTTGCACCCACCTGTGGGCTCTCCCTTCACATTATCCTTTTAAATCTCAATGTCAACTCCTTCTCTGGAGCTAAAGATCATCATGCACTGACACTTTATTTTTTAGCATTCCCACTGTCTACATAACAAAGTTATTTTCAGTTATTTAATCATAATACTCCTACTAAAATAATACATACTAATAATGGCCAAAAATAATCCATGAAAATATTTAATTTCCATTAGTTATGCGTTTCTGGAGATAAGCATAAAATAACTTGTTTTTACTATTTTTAAATTTAAATTCAAACTTCAACTACAGCAACTTCATTTCTAATAAGTCATTCAAACATAGGTGTATAAATTAAACATAAGGGCTTGAGATTTGAAATGTATCAGCTTCAAACTGGAATAATTCCAAATTTAAGAACTGATTCTATACGAGTCCCTATAGATAAGTCAATAGGGGATGGATTGTCAAATGTATAATTAGTGTTCCTTTAAATTAATTTCAATGCTAAATATGTTTATTAATGTTTAAGTAATAAAGATTTAACAATGACTAGAGCAATTGCTTAGAACTTAGATCACAAAAAAGATTGGGGGGAGAAGAAAAATGTAATTACTGAAATTGTTTAGAATTGCAGAAGCCTGAGAATAGCATTGTTACAGGGTGAACTGTTCCCACAAAATTCATATGTTGAAGTCTTAAGCTCATAGAGACTGTATTTTGGATATAAGGCCTTTAAAGAAGTTATTAAGTTTTGTGGTTAAATGAAGTTCTAAGTTAAAGCCTTAAGAATGCGGCCTTAATCCAACCTCCCAGGTTGGAAATTTGAGCACACACAGGAGGCAGAAGGGTGAATGCACATAGAGGAAAGGACTTGGAAGTACAGGGACAGATACCACAGGCCAGGAGAGGAGTCTCAGAAGAAACCAACACTGCAAACACTTTGATCTTGAGCTTCTAGAACTAGGAGAAATGCATTTCTCTTTAAGTCACTCAGTCCTTGGTGTTTAGTTACGGCAATCCTAACAAACACATAAAAGACAATCGCTATTTAGGAAGCTATTTAGGAAGTTACAAAATTGCTCTAAAATTCTCTACAGACAATGCAGCCCCTTATCGCTGCAGCCAGGGTGGACTATGCCTACTGCCTCCACTTTCAGATGCTACTGGGCTCCAGACTGAGCCACAAAGTTTTTCTGGGGCCCTTCTAGGTTGAACTGACAGCTCAGGTTTCAGGCAATGTCCAACTCCTTGCTACAGAACACTGTGAAGCCCTTATAAATTTCAAAAGATGCAGAACATTCCAAAGAAGACCCTATACAGTCACAGAGGCAAGGGAAGGTACTTAGGGATAACTGTCAAGGGATCAGAGGCTATTCCACGGGAAATACCCATTACAAGGACCCCAGAACCACAGGTGGATGTTACACAGACCACTTCCCATACAGGAGGTCACAGCAACAAAGGCAGGATTTTCTACAGAGATGTGCCAGATACACAGTCTCAGAGTCAATGACAGACATTGCAGAGAAAATGCCTCCATCTTCAATCAAACACCTAGGGATATATTTCAGATTCAACTCTGGACTAGAGGCCTAGACAGAAATGATCTTTTGACACAGGTGAGTATTTCAGAAAACACACTCTGGCCTAGCGATCAAAGAGGCCTAGCAAATGTTTCACTAAAGAAGCCCTGCAGACATGGACTCTGAAGCTTAGGTCAATGACATCCCAGTGTCACAGAGAGATGCTGGGAGGCCCCAAATGGCAAGGCTCACAGAGCCTCCTTCTAGAAACCTGCTCCTGTTTCTCCCGGCTTGGTTTAGTACTCAATAACTTATGTGCTAAGAGATGGGGTATAATGTTCCCCCCCCACCCCCGTGGAAAGAGCTTAGGATGCGAACTCAGTATCTGGTGCTATTAAGGATGCCGACCTCATGCTCCTGGGCATACACTGGAAGAGGGGAGGCCCTTGTCAGAGGGTGTGACATTGACATTATTTCCTAAGGAATAAAGGTTAGCAGATGCCAGATCGAACCCATGCCAAGACATAAAGGGTCAGAGATGTTTTCTGTGCAGCTTTCAACATATTCTCACATTGTCTTCTAAGCAAGTTAGCACTTCATAAAATAGTAAGATTAGGAACCATAAGTAATGACCCAAATCATGTTTGGTTGCTGAGAAAGGCAAAGGATAGAAAGGTGAAGGCATAGTTTATCCAGGAGGTGATACACAGACTGCAGAGTGGGTTCACACCCTCAATGCCTCTCTCTCTCTCTCTCTCTCTCTCTCTCTCTCTCTCTCTCTCTCTCTCTCTCCCCACCCCCGCCTCTGTCTCTCTTCCTTATCCAATGACATGACATAGCAATTCATATCCATGCTCACCTGCTTGCTCATTTTTGCTGATTTAAAGACTCCCATCCCTCCATACTCAACTCAGAGTCCCTCGCTGAATGCCTCTCTCCCTTTCCGGTTCTGCAGTGTCAATAACTGCATCACAGTCTGGGTCATTATGCTGTCCCTGGAGATCCCACTGTTAAGCTCTTTCTCTTTGGAAGTTGCTTGGAGAGGCAAAAGCCCTAAAGGGAGTGAGACGGTTTTCAATTATAGATCAGTAGAAGTGCCCCTGCTGAGGGCGTTCACAGTGTTCCATCTGTGAACAAGTTGGGGAGAGGCCGGCATATGGAAAGAGAATGGTATGTAAATGCTGGGCACTGGAATTTTCTATTCCACATCTCCTGGCCTCTGCATTTAATTCTACCCACTTACAGTGGCATGCAGAGAGTGGGATGGCAGCTGGAACAGAGGTCCCTATGGGAAGAAGACTTTTGCCACTAACACTGAGTTTAGAATTGCAGGATCATAGTGCTAATAAAAAGTAAAGCAACTTTCAGTCCTTTTTAGTATTGTCTTTAAATTACCTGCAGCCTGTGTACATCCTTGTATGCACAGCCAGGGCAGACTTCCCCACTGACTCCTGTTTGATACCCTGCTGTCTATCTGGGCATCAGTGACCCTGCTCATAAGTGAATAACCAATCCCTTTCTTAGGATCAGCCCACTTAGACTGGCATCCTTCCCCCTATGGTGTGGGCCCACGGGGAAGTTGCAAAAATATGATGTTCCATGAATAAGGACAAAGCCAATAGCTCCTCTTCTCTATGATATTACAGAAATCTTTCTAAAAAGCAAGAATGAATTAGGGCCAACAGAGATATTTTCTGGAGACCATAGCTCTTACTGTGGTAGTAAGTGTGGTTTCTCAGGTCACACAATGGTTTTCAAACATTTACTAGTGTTCATCTACTTACTTCTAAAACATTTCACTTGGTTTTCCCATAAGGACCATAAAAATTCAGTTTATGGATATTTAGGATTTTACCCTGCTTCTCTAGGGGTCTGTTCATGTCAAAAGAAAAGAAACCTTGAAAACAAAGGATTGGAGGAGGTTAAAAGGATTTTGGGGTAAAAGAAGGGAGACCCAGTTTCCAATCCTGGCTCTCCCTCTCCCTAACTGAGTGACCATGGAAACTGTCCTCATCTTTTAGCTCCAGAGAAATGGGGACATCCTTGACTGAATCGCCAGGAAGTACAAAAACAATCAATGGGAACATATTTAGAAATGTATGCTATAATACCAATTTAAAATGCCATCTGACCGTCATTAGGCAAGATTCCAGATATCAAAGTTAAAACATGTTGAGCAGATGAGACTGAGTCCAGTCTCCACAATGTAGTCATGAAAAAACTGATAATTTAGTATCAGGAACATTGACTATGGAGTCAGAAAAGACAGGGTTTCAAACCATGATCTATTGTAATATTACTACATCGGGTATCTGTTAACTCATTTATGAAAGAAAATTAGCTTTTTCACAATGGTAACATAAAAATACAGAACTGGTATAGTTATGGCCTGATGTTTCTGTTCTATGTAATTTAAGTAGGACACTGCCCAGGCTGCTAAAGAGAATCAGACAGACCAAGTCTGAGCCAATAACTACTCTTCATATCCTTGGTCATGATGATTGGATCAAGCATTAACCTATAACCTGAAAACATGCAATGAGCAGCATGTCTAAATTTTCAGTGAGCCTCTCCCCTTTCTGTTGTTTCTGTGAGCTTGGAACTGTCTATCATCTTGCCACCTCAAGTGCTGAGCCTACCTGAATGGGGAGTTAGTATAAAGGAAAGCAGAACTGGGAGATCAGGAGGCATGTTCCAAATGACCTCATGGGAGCCCATGGATGCAGCCATTGTTAAGTCAGCTTTTCTCTGGCATTTTCAGCTACATGAACTACTAAATTGCTTCCTTTTCTTTTTAAAGATATTTTAGGTTAGATTTCTACTCATTGCAAAAGAAAGAGAAATAAATAATAAAGTAATTATAACCAGGAATGAGTTATTGAAAATGATAAGCCTTAATACAGTACTGACTATGATTGGAAGATTATAAAAAATCCCAATTAATGAATGGAAAGTTGTCCACTAATATGCAGATGTGAGTCATGCGATTTCACTTCTATGCTGGAATCCAGACTCTGTACTTACAAAGGATAAAGCATTAAGTGACTTTGAAAATAAATATATAAACCAACAAGACATTAGCCTTTGTGTCTATCAGTCTTCGGTAAGGTTATATTTGCTGTGAATCTTCTTAGAGCATAAACTGAAATGGAAGCAATAAGCTTAGGCTAAGAATGCTTAAGCTTAAAGCTGAGGGAGCAGAAACTCCTAGTGAAAGCTTTATAGTCAAGTAGTTACATGACGAGAAAGGAACTGAGAGTGACAGATACAAGCCTGTGATTGCTTTATTCCTAAGAGGACTCAAAGCTTCCATGCCTACCAGGTTCTGGGAGCTCCAAAACTTTCCCCTACCCAGCCATCTACAGAAGTACTTGCTAGGTAGGCCTTTTTCTAAATCTAAATTGATGAATGCTTTGTGTTCATAATTATGATCCTAGCAGGAACACACCACACAAACACACTCTATTCTGTGGTCTATTCGGGGATCCAATGAAAAAACCCAAGATCAGGGTAAGAAGCTCATTCACTCTCAAGAATATATCCAGGAGGCCACCAGGGAATTCAACTGTGGAGAAAACAACTTCCATATGCCATAGACATTCCATCTAAATCATGGATGAATTCGAAATGGAGATACTTGAAAAATGTTACAGCAGCATCCAATGAGAGGAGAAACAAAATTATATCATAAAAATCAATACGGTTACATGTACAGTGACGTCCAATCTTGAGGGCTAACCAGATTGTTTTGAATTCAATGAAGGAGAATTTTTGTGAAAGGCTTTAATAAATATGGAATCATAATGACTGCCATTCCCCATATTTTTGCCTTCTGAAATCTGCTTGCATTGCAAAGTTGACTGAGGATAATCAAGCAGAATGCATCACTTACTATTAGACCTGACCACTTGCATGTACACCTATTGCCTGTGTGATTGAGGAGTCACTCCATTTCCAGCACCTGAACAGCTTCTCCCATTATGAGATGATACATAACAAGTCTCAAGACAGAACAGGTTGTGGGCCTTTTCTGACCCCTGGAATTGGTCAGTGGAGAGGATTAAAGGGTGTGATAAGTAGCTGGGCTCTGGTTCGTGAGGTGAGCATAACATCTACTTAGCTTTTTCAGAGAGCTGAAGACAAGAATGGCACAGACAGCTCTGCTGTTCCCTTTTCACCTCTTTGTTCCATGAGTCCCAGGCTGCACCACGGTCAGAGGTCTGCATTTCCTTTTTTTGTGCGTATGTAGGGACATACCATCATTTTTTCCCCAAACTGTTACATTCTGCCTTATTTACTTTTTATATTTCTTTTTAAGAAAAACTGACCTAGAAACATGTGCTTTCAGTGCCAGGGGGAGCAAGGACATCACCCAGTAGACATGGCCAGTGAAAAGTCTCTCGTTTTTGCTCAGCTCTGGAGTGAACCAGCTTTGGCAAGGCTGCAATCAGGCCTGGTTTCCAGGGCTCCCAGTTTTTAGTTTGTGCCATTTGTGGCCCGTCATGACCGTCTGCTTCTGTGGGGTCCTGCTACTTCCCGTCAAGAAGAGGGTTCGCTCACACTGTCCAACTGTAGGAGAGATCCTCGTTTGGCACCTGTGCTAAGGTCTGTGGGACGAGAGCGGGGTCCGGATGTCAGGCCCAGTCAGCTGCTGTGTCTGGAGATGAAAGGAGCAATCTGGGAGGACTGCCAGGGGGAGAAATCAGCCCCAGGTCTCAGTCCATTTTGAAAGGTTCATCAAAGAAGGAAAATCTTGCTATTTCTAGAGAAATCCGACAGGGGTCATTGGATCCTTTGATGTTTTCCATTCACTTCCCTGGGTGAAGTAAAGGAGATGGACCCACAATGAGGAGGTGATGCTTCCAGGCCTGTGGAAGCAGACACTCCAGTCCCGCCAGCCACCAGGAGACCCCTTTAGTTACCATGGAAACCACTGTGGGAAGCCTGAAGAGTAGACGGCACACTTTAACTCAGTTTAAATGCAAATCCTGCGGGTAATTAAGAGGCAAACCACAGTAAGAA